>JAPYYR010000171.1:0-79225 GCA_030523065.1 Aphidius colemani | reverse complement strand
CTTATTTAAAGTTTATATTTTCTCGTTAGCCAATTCATTCACATTTTTATTGTGCATAATATCTTATCAGTATATTGCATTTAATTCTATTTTTACCCCGATAATTGTCATGATATTTGACTTTATAAAGGTGTTAAATTTTTTATAGTTTTAATCATAAAATTTTTCATGACTATACAATAAATTGTATCAGCTATTTGCACCTTTATAAATATTTATTTACGCTTTACATCGTCGTAAAAAAAAATGTGCGTATAAACGTTTACAATTAAAAAATTAATTTATTCAACATTCTCAAGTACATTACCAATTTATCTGCGGTGATAATTCAATAGTTATAGTTTGTGAACTCGATTAGCTTACCTGAAACAGAAAAAAAATTTGTCTTATTAATAATTTGTCAAAGTATAATTGCAATTGATATAATATTCAATTCGACATCTACTTCCCAAACATCCCAAAATTTAACAGAAAATATAAAATAAATAATGAAAATAATAATAATAGTAATAATAACATGGCCAGAGAATTAAATATTGACCATGCCTTACATGTAAAATGGTCAATTATGTACACGATGTCGGTCTACAGTACGCTGTATATATATTTCGTTAAATTAATGTGTGTAAATTAGAGTATCCGAGTCGACCAATATTTAATTGCTAATTCTCAACCACATATTAAATATATTTATATATATATGTGTGTATAAAATTTTGAAAAGCGAATCACTCGACATTTTTCATTGTACCGTAAATGTACATACATGTATAAAATTTTAAATGTGGGTAGGTTATAAATACATGAATAATAATATTTTCACTGTGGTATAATTAACAGGGAGGCAAGTAAAAAGAGACAAGTTATTATTAATCCACTGGGATTCATCGTGTTAATGTCGAATTTTTATACAAGTCATTTGAACGTTCATGGTAATGATGAAACCAATGACTTGCTTCAAGGACGATGTTAAAAAAATGAGCAAAATAATAAAATTGTTATAAAAAAAGAAAACAGTGATGAGGAGAAATAAGAAACAGATAAGAAAAGTTGGAGGATTGAGAAGTAGCAGAAGTAGTAGTGTGATTTGAAAAAAAAAAAAGATTGAAACGATTCATTTATTTACTTTGCTCTCTTTCTTTATCTCGATTGGAAAATTGCTCGATAACGTTTGTTTTATATGATGCAATATATCAATGTCTAATCAGAAATCACTTGTAAAAAAAAAAGTTAAACTATTTAGTTTTTTGGAGCAGCAATGTTATGAAAAATTAAATAGGTATATAAACATCTATTTTAAAAAAATAAATTCAACTCTTTTTTTGGGTCGAGAAAAATCATTGAGATTTAAAAAAAAAAATAAGAGAAAAACTACAACGGATAAAGTTTTTGTAAAAAGTACAATTTTTTTATCTTCATTGATTGCATTTTTATTTTCCTCTATTACTATACTTTAAACAAAGGGGAAAAAATTTTTTTTTTGGTTTATTCTTCAACTTATATATGCGGAAAAAATAAATGTCCGTCATTTGCACGTTTTCTTCAGCATTGGACGCATTGAAAATAAAATGCTTTTGTACATAACGTTAAGAAAAAATTCAAAAAAAAAAACTAGTAAAATAGGTAGTTTTGAAGTAAATAAAAAATCTCAAGAAAAATCTATACCTCGTCAAAATAAAAAATATTAAAGTACAAAGTTTTGAGTAAAAGGATCTATGAAAATACAAGAAAAGTTTTGCTGACAGAAACTTGAATAGAATTGAAAAATTCAAAAATATACAAAAAAAAAAAATATTGTATAGACCTTTTTTGAATATTTTTTTTCAAAATGTACCAAAGGAAAAGAAAATGTCTGAGTTTTACTTATGTCATTTGTTTTCCGCTTGAATATATTGTTCAACTCATAAAGTCAGTTTGAAAATAAAGAGAATATACACAATTGATATGTTAAATATTGTTGAAAAATAATAAATAAAAAAAAATTAAAATAATATTTTGATTTGTTAACAAAACAAAATGGTTATAACAGAATATAAGTAAACTTCCCTGCGGACAGTATAAAATAATTTATAAAAAAAATTCTCTCCATTAAACACTCAGTGACTTCTATAGTTAAATACCTCAATTTGATCAAAGTAAATAATTTTTGAAAAATAATAAAATTCATATTGCATTTTTAATTAATTTTTCTCTATCCTCTGTGTATAAACAAAGTTATAAATGATAATTTACTGTTTGCACACAAAATATACTAAAAGTAAACGTCAAATAAAACAAAAAATAATATATAATTAACATAAGCACATCAAAGGTCATTTTTACAGTTTACTCTTAAAATTAATATAAACACGAAAAAAAAGTATCAAGGAACTGTGGCTTTTAAATTAATACTTTTCATGATTAATTTTTTCATTTTTTCGATAAACTTCTTTGATATTTTTCTTTTTATAAAAGTAAGAAATTTATTCAAGGAAATTGGAAGAGGATCTTGTTTTTCTTATTCAAGATTATTGAAAAATCTTGTAACTCTAAATTTATAAACTCAAAAGAGACTTATAGGTATATGCAATTTTAAAGTTAACTTTGATGACCTTTTTTAAATTTATTTAGATATAATGAGCAATATTAATCACTTTACAGATACATATACATTCAAAATTAAATTATGTAATTAAATATTTTTAATACCAAATGACTGTGAACAATTTAATAATAAAAATTATGATTATTAATTAATTAAATTATGATGATTTCATAATATATGTATGGTTAACTCCTGTGTTGTGTGTTAAATTACTTAAATTTAAGGTGCTTTTGAATTTAATGATCCAGAAATCCCATGTTAATCTGATGAAATCGCAAGGCATAATTTTACCACAGTGAGTACCAAGTGTCGTACACTTGGGAACAAGCAATTTGTGGATGTAATTTAAGTGGTGTATATTGTCAAGAGGACCTATGACTATTTTATTTTTCTCATTTTTTCTACAAATTTACCTGCTTTTGTAACTAGACTGATCATCGGTTTTTTTTTATTCTACAGATAATATGAAAAGAAATGCAAAAAAAAAATAAAGTCTTTCATCGAATTTTCATTATAAATCAAGGAGAATTTAATCACTTTATTTTTAAATAACGTCAAGAAAAAAATAGTATAATCAATATAATAAAAAAAGAAAAGAAAAATCTAATTTAGCTGAGATAAAATTGTGGAATTAGCTTGATAAAATTCAATAGTTTAATTCAACTCTTCGACAAATTTATTTTATTCATTTTGAAAATTTTGGAGTTGAATTTATTTAGCGAAACGGATAACCAGTGCAAAGCCAACGATCCGGGACTGGCATTTGTTCACTCTCTGACCTATATAAAATTATAAGTATATATACACGCATTTGTTGCTGATCAACGCGTACACATTCGTTCAACCGAAAATTTACCCTTTGACAACAAAATTTCGTATAGCAAGTGTATTGCTCAATTCAATGAGCAATACAAACTAAATCATTGGACTAGCTTTTTTATCTATTTATTTTTTCAAACTATTGTGTACGTGTCTAATTTTAAGTTACATACATTTTATAAACACAGCATACACAGCAGAACAGCAAAATTTTATTGTTTTTAATTTTATTTTTCCGAGTCAATGCAAATAAAAAATCATATTTTAATTATATTATCTACAGTACTGATCATTGAAAATGTTTTTATTAAATACTGATAAAATTTATATAATATAAATCGTAAAAAAAAAGTATCAAATTAAATGTTAAAGTATTTATTATATGTAAAAAAATATAACTGAACATAAACGAACTATTCATGGCATACCATCTCTAAGTCAAAAACTACTTTGAGCATTCCGCATTTTCATACACATACACTCACATATTTGATGCTTTGAGTTTTCAAAATTCGTTACTTTGAAGTATTTCAAACTTCAGTGGTATTTTTAAATAAAAAATGATATGCTATGTATTATAAATTTATCTGTCAATTAATTTAAAACCGAATAAAAAAAAATAATTAAACAATAAAATTAAACATAAATGTAAATAAAATTAAAAGTAGAAAAAAGAGAAAAAAAACTTGGAATAATAATAGAAGTGAGAGGTATAAAATAATAAAAAAAATCAACAGGACAAAATGTCGGGGTGTTTGTCAAGCACGTATGTATACCTCATCTCTTGGTTCTCTTCATCATCCCTCGGTATGAAAAAGTTGTATGACAGAAACAAGAGTATATATATACGGGTAGAAATACGAGATATACCCAGAGGAATATACTAGTTGTGTATTGTCACTTTGGGACAAAACTGATGAGAAGGTTTTAGGTGTGACAATGGAATGGGTTGATCTGTGTATGTATGACAAGTGTATGTATTTGGTATGTTGATATTTGTGTACACCAATTATTACTGAATATAATTTTTGAGATAGTAAAACCCACAATAGTTTCGACAATACCTAAAGATCAAATTACTTTTATGATTTGAGGAATTTGATAAATGATTGAATCGATTTCTCCTATCAATGATAATTATTTTGTAGGAAATAATTAAACAAGTTAACAAAGAAAAATTATTCATGAATTCGAAGCTTTTGTATGAGTAATACAGAGACTGTATAATATACTGTGCCGAGAATATAAAAAATTATTATATAATCCATCAGATTATTCTGAAAATTCTCAACATACATTATACACAGTTTATGCATATGGATTGTTAAATTTTGATTAAATATTTTATATTTTTTCTAAAACTGACAATATGGATTTTGAATTTGAAAAGTTTTACACGTATATAATTTTAGACAATTTAAAATTATATTGGATACATATGAATGTACGTGTTTACGTCAGAGAGAATAAAAAGTTTGACACAGTTGACACTGAACAAATTTCCGTTGTTGCCTGAGGGTGTCGTCAACGACCAGCCCAAAATGCATTGGACTGGTGTGATAGTGTCGTCGTGGTGTTGATAGTGAATAGAGTGTACATACGTAGAAAGAGAGATAGAGCAAGTTAGGTAATACAGTAATACAACATACATAAACATGAATCTATGCACATATGCATGTACATAAAGCGTACAACGCTAATTGTCACACCGCGCCAACGCTGACCACCTGTCGTGCCTCGTACGACGGCAACGTCATGCCTTGTGGTTTACCGGAGATATTCTCTCGAGACGCAAAACCAGGTCTAATAGTGTTCAACTTTAGCAACGAGATATATATATATCATACAAATTTATCACTATATTTATAAATGCAATTTATAAATTGAAATATATAAAAAAATAAAATTTAATTCAATTAAAATTCATAATGAAATTATGTTTGAAAAAATTTAGACTTGTAATACTCGGTTGAATTGATAAAGTATTTTGAAATTAAATAAAATTGAAAAATTCACAAGCTATTTAATGTACCCGCACGTATGCACTCCGAGATTGACAGTCATTTTTTTTTTTTTTTTTATATATAAGGATATTTATATAACCACATTCATTGACTCAGAATAATGGATTAGACATTTGGTATGAGTATAAAATTTATACTTATTATTATTTTAATAATTTCAATTTATATAAAATTTTAAATTGTCTACTTAATGTCTTAACCGTATATAATAACTGTACAAATTTTTTAATTTTCATATTAAATCAAATTTTTTCGTATTAAAATAGAATGATACTTTGAAATGAATCCAGGAGTGGAATATTCTATAAGAAGTGAATTTACAGTTTATACATTTAATCACATATGAACTTTATTACATTGTGAATATTTTTTAATCTCCACATATTCTCTTACTGATATATTTAGAAAACGTACGATCCACTAATTAAACTATTTGACTTTTTAATTATTTAAATAGAAAATATTCTTGCTTGCAGTCGAATGAACTTTTTAATATTTAATTTTGCAGATATTTATATGTTGAGTATAACCTGATTGAATAAAAGGTGGATTAAATTTTTCTGTTAAAATATTGACTTTTTAAATGACCTTTTATTCTATTTATCTATTTATATGTGAAAAATAATATAAAATAATCAAAAAAAAATAATGCAAAATAGCAATATTGAAAAATGTTTTTTATTTTTATTTTTGTTATTTGATTGTGTTTATATTGGTTTTTAATCGACTATTGAAAAGTATTTCATCACTATTTGCGGTGGCTGTAGTACACAGTGCTCAATACGATTCAACAACAAAAATCATTTCCCGGGAGGTATAAATGAATATCTCTGTCCTCTTCAATGTGTGTGATGTGATACTATTTATAAAGGGAACGAAGAGGGATGAGGATTGGTCAGTTGAGGGATGAGGTGAGTTTGTCGACATGCTGTCACCCCTTAAATCGCCCAGGGCAAAGTGCTGACGGTTAGTTTTCTACTGTTATTCATGTTTAGACAAAATAAAGCGATTAAAAAAAAACAAAAAAAAAGCTGTCAGATAAAATAAATTAAAAATAAAATAACAAAACGATGATTATGATGGAAAAAAAAAATTATTTAATAAAAACAGAGAATAAATAATTGTAGACAGCTGGTGGATAAAAAGCAACAAGAAAATATCAGAATAAAAAAAAAAAAAAAAAAAGTAATGTCACTTAACGTTACGAATTGAGGTCTGTGAACATTTTACAGAAGTGTCGTGTGGTCTACGAGCTGCAACGACCCATGTACGTGTGTCTCGTGATCACAAATCCCTGAGATGGCAAATTTATCTTGAAAAGTTTCATGAAGTACCATCGAAAGTCTTTTTTTTTCTTTTCTTCTCACACCATAGTTTAACCAACCACCTTGGACTACTTGATGCAGTACTTTGTTAAATAAAGCCAAATGTATATAAAAAAAAAAAAAAATAATAAAAACTAAAAGAGGGAGCATTAAAATGCAATGTTTCAGACGTTCTTCAAAAAGCTTTATATTCCTTCAGAATACTAAAATATTGCAATATATGCTGACGATATTTAGCATTTTTAGCAGTAAAATAAAAATAATATAACAAAGGTGAGAGAAAATTAAAAAAAAAAAACCAAATTAGGTCAACCATTTCAACTGTACTGAAGAATTTTCTTTTAAAATAATTACCATATAATTTATACATAATTTTATTCTCTTAAAATGAAAAATATAAGTGATAAAAAAGTACCCGAAAATAAAAAAAATGAAATTTCATAATGAATAATTTGACAATTCCGATGAAATATATGATGAAAAATTTTAATGATTGAATTTAATCTTCAGTTCATTAGTAAACTACTGTATAGATATTTTTTATAGTGTCATGAATAATAATAATGATTAGAAAATAGAAGCTGAGTACTTCTTATGAAGGATATATAATTAATTCTCAACTATTTGGTGAAATAACCCTTACTATAATCTGAATCGTGACCTGAATCTTCAAGTACATAATTTTACATATATAAACACCTATCTATACTTGAATATTTCGCACTTTTACAGTGATTATTATCATAATATTGTGGTCAAGGCACTTACGATTATGAGAGTCTTATGTATGCAATCATAAACCTCTGCAACCACAAACTATCCAACCTCATATCCACAAGCTATACACATCCTCATTATATAAACCATCAAAAAATGTATATATAAATATAAAAATAAAGCCAAAAAAATAAATTAAAATTGATCAAAACCACGGTTTGCTTTGATGATAAATTCTCTATGGAGATCAAAGTAACAACTTGAGACATTGTTGTGAAGTTATAACTTTATAACTTGAATCACTTAAACTTATCAACATACACAGATGTCAAGACACATATATAAATCAATGTCTATATGTATATGAATGAAACGACATTTAATTTAAGATAGACGAGACACAAAGTCTTGGTATTCCCAATAGTCCAAAATGACATTGCCAAGTTAAATGGTCAAGTGGAGAAAAGAGCAATAGCTCGAAGACGATAAACGTTCCCAATTGACTCACCAGACTCATTCGAGTTTTAATTAATTGTCCCCAGTGATTTTTCCCACTCTATTTGCTATGTTTATATCTATATACACTACTTTATCTATAATGACTTTATGAAATAATATTTCTATATATATGTTGTCTGTCTTAAGAGCTATCTAACCACCAAATTATAACACATTTATAAAAGCCACCAATAGATTTATAAACACTTATTTTACTATTTATTTAATATTGAACTTTTCCATGTAATTTAATATTATTTACAGACATTTAATGCAGCGGTGGGTCATTTAACATAATTTTAATATTTTAAATGGTCATAATTTCTCCATTTATTTGTAGTTAAACTTTGCTCTACACATTTTGTTTTATGTATGTCCGTATATAATAATAGTAATAATATGAATTCAAAATTATTAGATGTTTGTATTCAGAATACCATAAAAGTGCTCTGTGCAGATGCAGCAAATCACATTGAAGACAAAACACCAATTTATTATATCTATCTCTCTTACTTAACTCTGCCCTTGCACCATCTAAAGTTTGTGACCTCATGTCATATAGAGTATGAGGTTTGATGTGATGTTGTATATTGCAGTGTTTAATGTGGTGGAAAGAGTGAGTGTGAAGCCCAACACCTATATTTCACTAAACAAGGAAGTACACTCGTATGCACCTTTATACTTAGCCGATTGGTGTCGTTATAAGTCTGCGAATTTCACTTTAATACGAATATACAAATTCAACTTTTATAATTCTAGTAGACAGACTCAATAAAACACGAGTTTTTCAAACTTTTCTTATGGATATATAAATAAAGTGAAAAAAAAATACGTGACAATTTTTAAAAGTATTTTTTAAACCTCAAATTTTACATATAGATAAATTTTATTATACACATTCTAATATATCGTATAATTGGAATATGAATTTTTTATTACTAAATGCATGTGATACATTGTTCATGCACTAAAAACATAAAAAACCCATAAATGTATCATAAAATATATTTATTTTACTCTTTCTTTTTATATATTTATTTTTTTTCATTTGTTTAAAAGTGCATAATGAAATAATAATGAAATATGTAAAAAAAAGTTTGTTTCATTCAAAAACTACTGTTATTATTTGTGTTTATATTTATTAAGTTTTTGAAAAAATAATATAAAAAGGGATTTTCAAGTAGGGGGTAAAAAAAGCATAGAGAACACAAAAAAAAAAAGAAAAACGAAAGTACGTGAACATACGTAAATATATGTTCAATCGAAAAAAAAAAAAAAAAGTTATTTTAAAAAATGTTGTTTGTGGTTATACATTAACACTGTACAAAAAAATTTTTACGTTTGTTTATTGCACATATGATGATATACCAAGAAGAAAAAATTGTCTTTGTTGAGTATGTATTCACGGTATTGTATGGTATATAATTATTATCATGATATGTTTCGATATGGAAACACGTCTCTGTTTGTAGTTAAAAACATTTTGGTAGAATTATTTTCTATGCAAGGTGTATATTGTATTCAAGATTACTCAAAGCATTGATGTGGAATTGCGTATACATATAGCTTTGCTAACTGCGTAACATTTGAGATTTCAAATATTCATTATTCCCTGTACTTGCTACATGTAGGCATAATTATTATGTATATTGTAAAATATAGAACGATATGAGGAATGTTTATATGTGTGTAGAAGTATTTGTTTATAAATATATATACAATACTTATTTGTATAAATTGTACAATGTTCATGTCTTCATTGCAATTTTAATTAAGTTGTCAGCAATTCAGTGAGCTTTCATGGTTAACTACATTAATGGAATTTTGTGGTTAATATATATATATATATCTATCTCGACAGTATTATGATGTTATAAAATAAAAAACGAAAAAAAATGTTATTTAGAATGTCATTTCAAGTTTCGATATTTATTTTGTTTCTATTTCCATTTGACACAATATTTACCAGTGAATGAAAAATTAATGAGGATCAAATAAATGATGCAAATTTGATGAAAGAATTATGATGCTTGGTTTTTTTTCTTTATGACAGTTTTATTTATACGATTGGGTATTTTTATAGAAGAAAATTATTGTACAGGGAATGGAGAGTAGAATAAAATTAAAAAAATGAATAAAATAATGTGGGTGACAGAAGCGATCCCGTTGGCAACAATCCGCACGGACAACGGAAACGGAAGTGACTACGTTGCTCGTCCGGACTTTGAGGGAGGAATGTGACAAAAAAAGAAGTAAAGGCTTGCACAAAAATGACAGTTGAAACGCATGTTACATTCTGGCAATAAAAAGACTGGAAACAAAAAAAAGCTCAGAACAATAATATATATTTTTATAAAAATTGAAACAAAAAATTTTTTTAGAATTCAACGTACATTATCGTGAAATAAAAGCAACTACTTCTATCTTTCAGTTGCATTTTTCTATAAAACAAAAAAGACTGACATTATGTTTGAAGTTGACGAAAAAAGGAGATTAAAATAAAGATTATACAAATAATAATAAAAGGAAAAAAAATATAAAAAGTAGCAAATTTTTCTATAAAGTTTATGTATACTCCATTGCAAACAATGACAAAAAAATGTACTTGTATAAAAAGTTTTGTAATATTATGAATAAAATAAATAATGATGCAGCGATAATGATGATGATGATATTCAAAAGATATTTATGAATAAATAGAGTTAATAAAAATTGAAGTTAAAAGCTTAATTGTTATTGCTTCAATTTCTTACCTAAATAAGCGTGATAATATTCCATGTTTTCAAAAAATATAGATAAATAAACCCGGAAGAGATAAAATGCAACATCAACAACACTTTATACATTTATTACAGTTGCGAGTCTTTAGTAAAATATTAACCAGAACATAGTTATCTAGGTATATAAATTTATCATCAACACGCAACACTGCAAGCTTTCCATCGCACAATAATTTTTCATATCAAATCATTTTTTAAAAATACAGGTTCAAGAACAGGTACATGAATGCTCTTGTACACGATGAATCGATATAATTTGAGAAAAACATGCAAGTGATATAGAAACACGCATCAAAATAGTATGCACATATGTTTTATATACACAAAGGAATGAAGAATAGTTTCACCTGTAGCTAAGCTTGATTGATCAGCGTGAAGCAGAATTACGAGAATTACGAGACTTCAAGTGTAGCAAACATAAACAGAATAAGACAAGATCCAAGTCAATAATATGTATTGATTTTAAGACCATTGGTCGTTCTGTTTGTGTCTCTGTAAATCCAATGTTTGCATATATATTATTACATAAATATATATATACGTATGAATAGTAACGAAGGTCACCATCAAAACGGAATAATCAAAGCGTATAACGTCAGAGAGAAGCGACAAACGGATACTATAGTGCTTCTGGCATATCTGTTTGCTATTTCTCTTGAGGTATTTCTACCGTAATCCACAATTTCCCTCTAGCTGAAACCTCATGAAATATGATATAAACCACAATTTCATAAATATATTACCTCTATTTTAATTGTACTTTTATAACATTATGATTTTTGACTTTGAAATTCATTTGTCTATTTGAAGAGATATATGAAATTTAATGAGACAAAATATTTTATAATTATTTCTGGTTTATATACAATCATTTTGAAAATTTGAATGGTATATTTTACATTTTGGTATTTGATATATGATATTAATTAGAATTTGAAAAATCAATTTGTTTTTCAGTTAATAAATAAATATATATAAAATATTTGATTTAACGTTTCAAAAGGATATTGTTTAACCACCAGTATCAATTAATTTTTAAATTTATTATTATTTGCTTTACATTGATCTCTAGATGATCAATGCAGTGCAGTTTTAATTTTAGAAAAAAAAAAATATATGAAATAAAAAATATATATCAATAGATGTGGCATTTTTAGACATAATATGAAAAAACCATGAAAGCTTTAAAAATGATGAAAGAAAAAAGTCATTCGACATATTTCAATGAATCCAAATTTGAAAAAAAAAAGGAAAGTATTCGTTCATTCTTTGATTCATTTTTTTATAAATGTTGGTACATTTGTTTCTACTTTTTCATGACTTTTTTTTTTTTCATTTTCTACTGTTTATTTTGTTAACATTTTTGTTGGCATTATTTATTCATATTTTTTTATTTGTATGTACATGAACTTTTCACCCAATGCAAGCTGCGAATGACCAAGTTGATTTTTATGCATCAATGGATGAGGCAGTGATGCAGACATGTTATATATTTCAGTATATAAACATGAATTGTACAACACTCATCTACATCTACAATCTACATTCATACACAACAATGTTGTGGCAATTGTTGTCAGATTTAAACAAGAAATTTTGCGTGTTACACAAAACCAAAGTTAGATACTGAAATTTCAATGCGACTGCGTCGACAAGTATAATCAAAATAATAATTTTATAAATAAATTTTATCTTGATATAATTCATATGTATGCATTATACTTGAATACTTAATTTTTTAATCATTAAATATTTAAAAATTTAATTCTACATGAATATAAAATTCATAAACAAAATAAAACGATAAAAAATATTATTAAATTCATTAAATATATAAAATAAAAATTATATATTTAATAAAAGTATTAATTTTTTTTCAAAAGTTTAATTTATAATGAAATAAACATTTATACAATCTAAAGTATCAAATGATATATGAGATGGTGTATTTAAATTTACATATATAATTAAAAGATAAGAAGAAAAAAAATATTGAAAAATTAAAAAAAAAAAAAAAAAAACAAATTATATTCGTGAAGACGCATGGTTAATCATTAATAAAAATAATATGTCCAAACCTATTATTATTAATACTTTAATTTGAAAGAAGAAAAAAAAACATATCTTCACCTAATATTGAAGAGTTTTCCAATATACATACACATATACTAGTAGTAGTTCTTGACAGAATAATAAATCTATGTCAGCCAAGTGAAAAGAGATAAATGATGTGTCTTGATTTGAGTGAAAATAAATAAACAAATAGAAATTCTTTCAACCTCGTTTATGTCAAGTTCAATGTCTCTTTGTATTTTATATTAATTTAACTTGTATTGGCATTATTACAACTAAATGAGTATCAAACCTGTGGGAATAAAATCTATTTAAAATATTGAAAACAATACAACCCATATTATTATTACTCATAAGTTCTTATTTTTTGTCCAACAAATAATCTAAAGGATAAATAAAAAGTACTGTTAAGATTCTTTTTAAAAGAAATTCACAAAGAAAAAAAGCTATGCTATTATAACAATGCAATTAGCAATGAATTTTTACACTACAAAAAAATAATACCTTGTCTTCAACAAAGAATTAACTTTTTTCTTTTTTTTTCTTTTTTACTCTATATGTCTTTGCCATTTAGTTGAATAATTTTTTTTTTGTTTTTATATTTACTTTTTAGTGTTTATCAGTATTATAATTTATATCAAAGTATTATGTATAAAACGTGTGAACAAATATTACGATATATAGTTGAAATAAAATATGCAGTTACTACGTTCATCGACCCTCGTGAAAGACTAGTTTTCAAATTATTATAAAAAGTAGTAAAATAAAAAAGTAAAAAATCCGATGCATACACGTATCAAAATTTTATAGAAATGAAAAGGTAAAAACTTGATAAGTTTCAAAAAAAATAACAAGTCGAAAAATAGTCTTTCGACAAGCGATTGAGCAAAAATTATGGATTTTCTTAAATATTCAGATGAAAAAGAAAGAAAAAAACTTCTACGGATAAACTGAGTTTTTACGATTGACTCAGGCAAACTGCATCACCGTGTTGTAAAATAAATTTTTTTTCTTCCTATTTATATTTATACATATATTTTATCTTTTACAGACACTTGTAGTTATAAATTATATTTAAATATACATTTTATATGAAGGTAAAATAATAAATTGTCACTATATTTTTATATAGTTGAAAAATAAATTGCTATTATCAGAGATATTTCTAAATAAATATTAAAATCAAGAATATTAATTTCAAAATTGCAACAGTAGTTGTTATTCAAAGATAAAATATTAAAATGTATGTATGATAAGCTGTAGATTAACAGAGTATTTTATAGTTATTTTTATCCTTATAATCTTCATCAGCAACAACATCATCATCATCATTTTAAACATCATCTATTTGAGTATCAATATTAATGCACTACTGCTCAGATCGAATCAACAACACTAATATTTTCATCAGCCTATTTTGATTATGTTAATTAAAATACATATTCAAACACATTCTATTATCCCTAGTTATATGTGAAAGAAAAATAACATTATAATTGAAGATTAGAAATATTACAAATTCCTGCGGTATTATTTTAATAAAAAAAAAATTAATTTTAACAGTAGAGAAAATTAATAGACTACAAAATGAAAAATAAAGATAAATAAACTGAGAACAAAGGTGGTTTTAGTTGCCTATTATAACCAAGAAAGAATGAACAAGCTATGAATACAGAACTGCATGATGCTAAATTTTTCAGGACGTTTGACGTAACGATGTAAATGGGGTCACCAGTAACGTCATAAAAAAACTAAAATATACCTCATAAACCATGTGACACTGAGGTTTACCAGATTAAAAAAAAAAATTATTATTATTTTATCATATTACTCTTTTTTTTTAAATCACAAAAAATGTGTTCATAGAGATGCAAATTATTCTTGTTGACCAAAAAAAAAAAAAAGCGAATATTTATATATATTACATTTTTGAAAAAAATAGATAAAACAAAATTAGAAGTGAAAAAAAATAAATATACATTTATAATAGAGAAAAAAAGTCTATATATAATAAATAAATAAAAAAAAAAATGTATTTATGGCGACGAAACTGATGTTTACTCTTGTGTTGCTAAAAGCGCATTTTTTACATGCCAGATTAAATGATACATGCGAGCTTTTCACTCTTTTTTATTATTATTTTTAGTCAAATTTTCTATTTTTTATTATTTTTTCATTCTCTCTCATTGCCAAGTTAAATCTGTTGGTCATATGTGCAAAAGGACATGGCAAAATAACATATAGCACTGAATTAATCTCCATATCACTCGTTTTGTATTTTACGTAACGAGTTTTTCTTTAATATACCGGTATAAAGTTAATTGCACGAGGATTGTAAAAACAAAAAATAAATGAAAAATTAGAGTAAAAACAAAAAAGTATGTACACACACACACGAATTAATGAATTTCTATGTGTTGCAGAGTTATTTAACATGTTCAACGTCCAGTGTTATTGTTTAGCTTGTTAACGAAGTGAATATCAGACATACTAAAATTTATTTTTTTTTACTTCGCTCTCGTTGACCCTCAAAACATTTATTCAACCCTTCACAATCGAGTTCTTTTGTCATTGTTTACAATGTATACAGACATATACAAATTACAATTGTATCAACACTCCAACCAAAACAAAATTTATTATAATTAATTCTATTCGAAAATAATAATTATAACTTTGATAAAATAAATATAAAGTTTAGACAAACGAAAAGAAAAAACTTTGTTATAATTATATTTTAATTCAACTTTTTGTTGGGTTTATGAAAGAATAATTTTAATAATTATATACTTAACTTTGAAAAGAAATTTATATATAAAACAATAGAATTAAAAATGAATCATAAAAATTGTAGATTTATGTTGAAGAAAAGATGAATGAAAAAAAGAGTTAATAAGAATTTTTTTCTTTTTGATTTTATATTGATGGTATAATAAAAGAAGAAAAAAATTAGTGCAAAATCAGTGCAATTCTGGTTGTATATTTTCGAGATATATATTAGTGTTAGTGGCATAGTAAAGATGATCATCATCATCATCATGCACACTCAAAGACCAACTTTTGATACGTTTGTGGTTACAAGTGGATATAGAAAGACAAAAAGGGTCCAGCCAACTTTACTTTTCGAGGCAAGCAAGTTTCCTTCTCACTTGTTGTTTTAAAAAAAAAAAACCTCAGTATATTTTTCGCTTTCTCACTGTTGATGTAAAATATATATATATATAAAATGTCAGGTGAACTAAATGTAGTCTTGTTTTGGGTTCTTGTGGGAAAGATCTTTCTTGCACGCATATGTCTTTTATATAAAACTCGTTTTATTGAAAAATAATATGATAAATGAAAAATCATATTATATTCATCAACATCATTATATCTTTCTTTTAATCCTTTTTCTTTTTTTTTTTTTTCCATAATACACACTCACACACACACAGGTATATTTATTTTTTTCCATTTATTTTTATATTTCAAAAATAGAATAACATCTTGAATTTTATCAGATAAAGTACAGTCGCGAGAAAAGTAACAGATGCCAAAGTAAAAAAAAATAAAAAAGCAGTAAAAAAAAAGAAGAAGATGATGGGAAAAGGAGTTAGAGTGAAAGTAGAGTGAGAATTCGGGGCAAAGAGTCTCAAGAGAACGTCTCGTTGATAAATATTAAATAAGCGGCAGGGATGAAGCACTTTTACTGAGGGTCTATGAAAGAAAATTACGTGTATATATATAAAATCATCTTTGTGAAAAAAAGCTGAGATAAACAGTGTTATATCGCCGCATCGCGATGTGCAAGAACATCAAAGAAATACATTATTAAGTTTATGCGGAAAAGATAACACGTGGCTCAAAAAGTTTTCTCAATGAAAAAAAATTACTAACTAAATGATAAATTTAATTATAATTATCGTGACATTTATTTTAAAATATTGTAAATTAATTATTATTGAAAAGACTTTTAAAAATTGAGTAATTTATATTTTTAATTTATAGTGACAATATTATTACCGGAGATACTATTAAATATTATTTAATTTTACTGGAGAAAAATGCAATTTATTTACTTATAATTTTATTTGAATTGGATCAAAGTAAATAGCTAATATTTACTTAACACGTTCAAGTATATTATATGCCCAGGCTTACCTGTTTTACTATGTAAAAACAAGTTAACCATGCAATGTCCTTGAAACATAAGTGAAGCAACTATCGTTTATGTTAAAAATTTACTCATCTGATCGCAAAACTCTGATTTTCTTTTGTAGAAAATTATATCTCTTTAAATACATGTTCACGACATTCACGCCCTAACACACAAGTTTTTTATGTAACGTAAATTGGTATCCACATTATTAAAAAAAAAAAAACTTGATCTTTTTTTTCTTTATTTTTCAAATATAATTAATAAGATAAACTGTTAAAAACAAGAAATGTATTTGTATAGTGAATGAGTATATACTCATACATAAATATACAAATAGATTCTGGTTAATGGATTTTTGCCATTTTCTCAAATCACCTGCAAACTTAGACCGGAAATCACTAAGAATAATTATAATTTATTTTGATTATTTATGTATCCCTATATGTGTTTTTATATATTTATATTATTTGGTATATAAACTTTTGATAGAGACCGCGGAAGCCGGTCTGACAACTTCCCACGTTACTTCGGAACCTTAAGATAATATATACACACAAACATTTATATACAATAAAATACAACGAGTCCATCAGGACAATTCAGGTATCGTCATCGTTCGTTGCTAATCCAAAAAAAAATCAAGAAACAACCGAGCCGTAACTGTTAAAACTTCTTTTTTTTTTTTAAATTTAATTTCCCGCGGTTCTTGTTGTACATATATAGTACAAATAATAAATAAAAATATTTATTGAGGAAAATAAAAAATAAATTAATCCGTAAATGAGATAGTGATTTTTCAGTCTTCTCAATTACGTGATAATTCAAAATCAAACCCAAGACTAATTCAAAAGCAAACTCTCTGATCAACCAATTCATGACAAGGCATTTTTAAAATAATAAAGAAAAAATATATTTATATAACTGAAATTTATACGAGACAACTGATTATTAATTTGTTTTCCTTTTAAACAAATTAAATAATACCATCTAGCTACTTGATATTCAATTGATAATATCATAAAAATATATCAATACTGGGGATGTAAATTATGAGGAGGTTCATGCATGTATGTGAGCATAGCAAGAAAGTTTCATTCACCATCTGCTTATATGATGATGGAGAAGCCGCATAACATTTGAACGGGTCAAGTTTTAATGCCATAACGTCTGATACTTGTAAATCCAACACGTATCTTCCTGTCATATCGTTATTCAACACTCAACTTATCAAGAATATTCTAATCTACACGATCCAGTCAATTTAACCACCAACATTCATAATAAATGAATTTCAACTATTTATCAATAATAATAACGATAATTTTTAATTTACAAAATAAAAAAATATCATAACGATAAAATCTAACATCATAATTATTATTTTTTACAAATAAAACTTTTTTCATTTCCAAGAAACAAAATAGAAAAAAATATAAAAAATTATTTAGAAAAAAAAGAAAAAAAAATTTAAATCTTACACAATAATATAATTACCATAAATCAATATTTTAATATATTAAAATTTTTTTTTTTCTTCTCGTAATTATCCCATGTATATTTAAAATGAATATAAAATTTTTGGAATTATAATTATATTAGTGATTAATGAATAAAAAATTAAGACGAGATTTCTCATCGATATAATGTCATGAAATTTTTTTTTATATCTACCTCATTCATGTTTTATATATTCACATATGAAATTATGAATACATTTTTTAAATGTACAACTTTGTATTTGTAAACATGTATTACACATATATGTAAAAGTTTTCGTGTCTCAAAACGATTACACTTGAATTCACCATGGTATTTTAGCTTCTTATAAGTTTAGTAAACTTTGTGTAACAAGTTGAAAATGTTTGTGTGTGTGTGTGCACCTTCAACCTGATCATCATGATCACTTTTTTTTTCTTTTTCTCAACTTTGATGTGTTCGACCGGTTTTATCTATATAAGCATATGCAAAGGCACCGTGGCTGTACACTTGGATGCTTTCATCTTCTCAGTTTGCTACATTTTATATATATGTATATGATATTTTCTCCTTTTACCCCCCTTTCATATTACATGCCATCAAACTCACGTACTCTGGACTTCTCTTTGGCTACCATTATTTCAAACTTTGATTCCCTCTCATATTTATTCCTTTCACTCTATCTCACTTTTCAGATCCTGTCATTTCTCCCTCTCACCTCTTATTTTCCATCTGCTAAATCTTTCATCTCACTCATTAACCATGTTCACCTGTAGTTTCAGCATCATATATACATATTCCCTCGTTCATTCATCCAATGGATTACAACTACGACCTAATGCGCAATTACGTGTCTACCACTGACTACTTCTCAAACTCCTCATCAGCAGTTCTCCCGGACTTCCTTCGGTTTAATTTGACCTCGCTTATTTTATTTACTTTTTATTTTTTATTACCACTTTTTTTATATATTTTATGTTATATTTATACACACGTGAGAAGATTTCATTCAAGCATGGGACCAAGGATATCCATATAATACCATTATTATTTATTTTGCAAAATGAGAATTTTTCGAAAAGAAGAAAAGAGTTTGATGATGAGCAATATATTTAACCCAATAAATTGTGACTTCATGTAAATAGATTTTTATGTATATAAATGAAAAAGTAATGAGAAAAAAAAAGGTTAAGAGCGTGTGACAGAGTGTAATCATCAAGAAAGTCAGGCAACATTGAGATATATATATAAGCTCTCAAGATTATACTGGAGTATATAATCACAGGTACTTATAAATAAAACAGCTTAATGATTAAGCTGAGAAAATCATAAGACCATATATTTTTTAATGAAGGATGTTATGTAGGACACAATGAGATTATTGATTAAAACAATCAAGTTAATAATGCATTTCCTATAACACCAACAGATTTATAAATGAATTTAATTATCAATGATAAATAGTAATATATTTTTTTAAATAATCATCATAGTGATTAACATTAAGTATATTAAGTTCAGTCATGTAAACACAAAACTATACTAAAATTGAGTATAAAAAAATATATATAAATTGTAATATAAAAACCAGAAAGGAAATGACAAAAAAAAAACGACCAACTCGAAATCGAGTAAAATGATAAAAAATGAATAATATATATAAAATAAAGTAAGTAAAGAAACGAAGCGGTTTACTTTGGTAAAGAGAAGTTGTGAGTCGTTTGGTCTTTGGTACAGTGTGAGATTGGCTTCTGCAGATGATAGCCTGAGGCGTTATGGACAAGTTTCTCTGTGTAATGGACTCGGTGGACCGGTCTGAAGACGGCTGGCAGGTTCAACCACAGCTACATAGTGAGCAAATGAAGAATAAAAAAAGATACTATTGGAGGGCAATAAAAAGAGAAGATGTTGCAATGAAAAATCATCAGATGAATAAGGAAGAAACTAAAAATGAACAAGACCATGAAGAAAAATAAGAAGAAGAAGAAATAATAATGAAAAAAAAAAGAATAATAATAAATAAACGAAAGAAGAAGTAGTTTATGTATATATAGTAACCCAAGAGGTAGGTAGGGTTGCAGCAAGTGCAGGTGCATCAGGTCGTTTTCTTAGCTCGTTCGCGTGGCTCCCAAGAGATAAAGACAGAAAATGCTAGCGGCTCTTCAATCTTCATGAAGTAAATATATAGTTAAACATAGTGGGGTAAAAGAAGAGCACCAGCAGCTAAAAAATAACCGGTTTTTGTCCACCGTTTTTAACGTCGCGTGTCTATTTTTTTTTTCTTATTTCTCATACCAACCCTTTGCCTCTATGTATACTGTATATAATGCCTCACAAACTCTGCTCAATATTTTTATATATCACATATTATATATACTTTCATATATATATAATATGAGACTTTCTGTTACCGCTTCGATTACCTTCCTTTTGCTGATGATTGCCCGCTACAAAGTGCCTCAATCTTTTGACCAGCCTGGTGCTCTTTCGTCTTTGCTTCGCTATCAAAAAGATGTAATAAGTAAAATAAAAAAATAAAAAAAAAAAACTTTCAATATGTAATGTATTTTATGTATCACATAATTTTTATTTTCTTTTCATATCCCCCCTTCACTCTTGTATTTCAATTTATTTTTTTTTTTATCCTTTAGAGGAAGGAAAAGCTGATTCAAAAAAAAAATCTCTCATATCGTTGAGATTTTCACCGAGTCCGCAAAATCCATTTTCCAATCGACATTCTCGTTTCCCAGATGGCAGCTTATCGGATCATAATCGAGTACAGAGAAAAAGGAAATAAAAAAAACTAAAAGAATAAAAAATAACTTGTGTAAAGAAAAAAAATGAAATAGAGAAGAATTGAGGTCCATGGGAAAATTAAATCTCTTGTGATGTACATATGAGACACCACGAATTTGAGATGAAAAAAAAAGTGAATACATATATTTGCAATATTGCTGAGAAAAGTTGGGTCTGATATGGTTGTACACAGTGTAATTGAGAATGCACATGGTGACTTGGATAATACATACATTCACACAAGCGATAGGCGCATGGACAAGTAATATGTGTGACAAGAGAGGTCAGGTAATTTATTTTTATTAATATTTTTTTTGCTGTTGTTGAGTAAGCATAAGAGAAGAAAAAAAAAAAACATAAATAAATAAAAAATAAATGGCAAAGTATAGGCTGGGAATATATAGGTATTTGCAATGGCGAAACGAATATGATTTTCGTTCTCAGTAATCGGAGATTGACCACAGTGCTTCGAGTCAATCGGTAAACCCGCATCCTCCTTGTATTATTACACATTAATATGTCATACCATGTTCTGTACATAATAAAATAATAAAAATAATAAAATATATATACAGAATATTTCGATGAAAACGATAAACACCTACAATTTATAAATGTTGTTTCAAATTCAAATAAATCCAGCCACCCTCAGTTATTTTATTTTTTCCCCATTTTATTTTTAATTCTTTTTTATGCTAATTTAATTACCATGTTTTTTATCATCGATAAATAAAGCATCACAATAATTAATTTTATTTTTCAGAGCACAGTAAATTGTTCATATGAATTTTATTAGCCAGAGGAGTTTTTTAAAATATATAAATAATAGATATATGTATACATATATTCTGAATTGATAAAAATATACTTTAATCTATGAATTATATTTATAAATGTCTATATAGATATATTTATATAATGAAAATTATTATAATGGCTTTTGCAGGCATTCAACCGAAAAGGACAACGACCCTTATAGAAGAATATTTTATATACAAAATCTCAGAGCACTGTACGAGAAATGAATAATGAAACGAGCACATTGAGCTTTTCGCACTGTCATTTTCCATCTTGAAATTATATATCCACTAAGTTCACCAAAAGACGATAGTTTTATGCGTATAATCGTTCCGTTGTCTCTGAATTTTGTAGTAAGAAACTAATCGAACAACTTTTGAAGAATAATAAATGTTACATTTTAAGATACTGACAAGTTGTTGAAAAGTGAGAAAATTTAAAAGCTCATTTTATTTTTTTTTCTTTGAATTTCCTTCTAATTTTTTTTTTTTCTATTGAGAATCTATATCTAATTTGATTAGCATTTAATTTATCAGAGAATACATTAATTTATATTCTTTGCCAATCTCAGAATTAAAAGCCCCTTGAGAATTTTTTTTTTTTTTTTGATGTTATAAATTGAATGCCTTAAGTGGCTTGAACAATCTTAACTCAAGTGTTGATAAAATAATTCTCAATATTGCAAAGTTTAAAATTTCTTCTAATGAGATTATTAACAAGTCAACTCAGGTGCATTCACGAGATATATATATACCTCTGCCTTAACAAGTTGTCCTTTTTAATGTTGAGAAAAACCTATATTATTCTTTGCACGCACTCGACAAACAAAGACGCAAAGTTAAAAAATAAAAAATATATATTTTGTATGTCATATGAAAAGCAAAAAATTAGAAGAAAAAAATTAAAAATAAAATGCACATTTTCAACTGTCAGTATACTGTGTATTGTTGTAACGTTTATAGTGGAAAAACGGCCAAAGAAAATAGAAAAACAAAAAAATTGTAAGAAAATAAACGAGTAAAACGGGAACAACCAACGTGAACAAGTGCAAGAAGCCGTTACATTCGCACGCTAAAAAAAAAGATACAAAACAAAAAACCCATATTTCATTGTTCAAGCTTTCCCTCGCGGTCATTCTCCTCCATCAGTCATACATGTCTATATATAACTATTTTTTTCATACTTATATGCTACCACTGATTGATGGATTTGATGTAAAAAAGTTTGATACAAACGAAGACATGAAAGATAAAAAATAAAAAATCTTATACTTTTGGTCAAAATAAAAATGGGCAATTGAAAACAATATGTCTTCCTGGTATAAGATTTTCAAAAGTGATATAAATATATTACAACTGTCAAATGTTTTTTTTTCAAATAGAGAATTAATTATGTCTTTTCTTTTAATTTAAAAACTTACGTCATAAAATCTGTTTATGATCGAAGGAAAGAAATATTTTTTAAGCATTATTTTATTTTTATGTTTTTGCAATAATACAACTGTAAAGATTGTTGTAATGTTCATATGAAAATTACAAGTATTCAGAGTTTTGAAGTATACTTAAGTTGTCGTTTTTATTTTTTCGAATTTAAAAGTGGAAAATAAAAAATATATGGGTATAAATGTGCTTGCACATTTTTATATTGCAAGTTGTTTTTTCAAACGTAATTTCTTGAGACATCTATTATTTATACACACAGAAATCAACGAATGAAAGTGAACTGAAGGATAGTTTATACGTGGAAATAACGTGTGACACTGTCATTTAAAATCAGGCTGTCAATCAAGTTTTTCTTAAGTAAAAGATAAAAAAAAAAACAAATACTTTAACGCGGCGTTCCTCCAATTAGAGGTTCCATCCAAGAATGGTTTGAACATGGGCGATTTTATTTCTTTTGGCAATTCGCATCAAACTGGTCTTTTATTTTCTCTTATTATAAATTATTTTTGTTTTCTTTCCATAATTTTTTCTTCAACATAATATATAAACAATATTTTATATTTTCTTTTTCTACTAGCTAAACGAGTAATGATTTATTATTGTATTTATTTTTCCTTATGGACTGAAAAGTTGTCATTTGTTGTTGACTTCTGAGGATTTATCAAGCAACTTTATTTTTGAATTTATAAATAAATTTTTTTTCCTACTCTTCAATGATCAATGGGGTTTACTTTTTATCATATAAAAAAATTAAAATATAATAAATTAAATATACGTGCTATGACCATATGAATTTTTTAATTTTTAAAAATGAAACAGTAATCTTGCCAGGAGGTCGAAGAGTCTGGGAGGTCGACATCAACGTCATTATTATACCCCCAAGTGTTTAGAAAATCATGTTTGACCCCTAAATGATACAGATAAAAAAAATAATAAATAAAATATAAAAGCAACATTATGTTCTAGTTATCTCCAGCTATGAGTAAATTAAAAAAATATAAATCCAAAAGTTGGAGAAAAAAAAAAAAAAAACGAAAATATTTATTTCAACAAGATGACGCCGAAAAGTTTTATAAAAACACAGCGGATGTGTGTCGGTTGTGTTTTTTGTATAAAGATTTGCCACTCGTAAAACGAGTTTTACCAACATAAATTTTGGACCGCTTACGTTAGGTGTAACTAACTCTCAGTTCCAACTTGCGCGTAACTCACTCTTATGTATAGAAAGTGTATATACACTCAACATATGTATTCCCAAGTGAAATAAGTTTAAAAAAATAAATATAACTGAGGAATAAATAAAGAACGCACGCGGTGTGAACAGAGATAAAAATGAAAATATAATAAGAGCTTGTAAAAAAATTACGCAAAAATGAATAAATACATAAACATATACATGTGAATAAATTTATGGTACTGAAAATTTGCTGCTCAACGAAACACGTAACCAATATAAATATTTACACTGAAATAAAATCACAAATCTGATTAACTATTTCGACTAATCAGTGCATACATTTATCATGGAGCTTCCAATATATTGTTGTTATATTTAATATATAAATTGTATTCGAAAATTCATTTATCATATAGCTGATAATTTTTAATTGATGTTTATAAATATTATTTAAATAGAGATGGTTATAAATTTACTCAACAACTAGTAAATTTATACGAAATTATTTATTGAAAATTAAACATTTAAAATATTTATTTAATTTGTGGATTTAAACGAAACCAGATACTACCGCAAGCTCAATGCTTATTTTTCACACGAAACACAAAACATAACAAAACAAACATTTCGTAGACGAAAAAAGAAAGAAAAAAATAAAATAAAATGCATTAAAACAGCATGCCTCAAACATGTGTGTGACATGAAATTAAATTTTTAAATTTTTAAATCTTTTAAAGTTACAAAACACAAGGTCAATCAAGAAGCTTTAGTTAAATAATTTGTTTCCATTAACTAATAATTAAAGTAATAAAGTTTACCCTAAACAAACGACTCTTGTAAAAACAAGAAAAAATGTATAGATAAGAAAAGAAGAGAGCAATTAACAAAAAAAAAAAAAAAAAAAAGGGGTAGTAGCCAGCGATATGGTTTGTAATGAAGTGTTTTATTGAAAATCAGTTTACGAGTAGCCACGTTTTCAACACAATCTCACCACAATTATCTCTACAACTTTGAGAAACTACTATATTTACGACGTAAACCTGACGCCATCATATCACTTTTGCACGAAATCTTAGTGTTCTAAATTGCTCGTAAATTGTTAACATTAAACTCCCAATTGCGCATGACCCTATTTAAACGTTTAAATCTAATAACTAAAATACAGTTATATAAACAGACTGTTATTGACATTTCTCCTTTGTTCATATAACATCAACAGCAACTGTCCACTATTAGACACATAAATATATGTGTATACAATATCCATTAAATAAAGAGGGATATATATAATGACAACGAGTGTGGCAAACACATGGTGACACGCAAATGTGACTTTATCCTTCATTCTTTGTGGGATCAAAACTAAAATTAAGATGCAACACACATACACATTTCATATGATACTTTTTTGCTCTCCCGCAAAGGAAAATATCAACATACAAATAAAAACTTTACACACAAGTTCAACTACTCACACATCTGGTCTTATTTTATTATTAAAATCGGTTTTTTTTTCATATCTTCAGCTAGAATCTTCTATCTCCTTCTATTTTAGTGTTATGTAATCTGGGAAAACTTACAAATCACTAATAAAATTGTTTAAATGAATTTCCTTCTTTTGTTTTTTTTTGTCCTTTATTGTCCGATATTTGAGTAAAATATCACTATCAAAAAGAACCTTTCAAAAATTAATTGAATTTAACGTTAATTTGAAGTTTAAAGCTATTTACAGAAAGCTCCTTTGTTCTTTACCCTTATTGTAAAAAAATCTACCCTATCTTAAACATTTTTTTTCTTCTTCTTAATTATATCTCACGCCATTTGTTTTTTTTTTAAAAAAAACAATTTTATAGAAAAGAATGAAAGGTAAAGATAAAAAATTTATACATTAGAAAAAAAATAAAATAATAATAAGATAAAGTTTGCTTACTACTTGGGGTGGTAGAAGATTCTCTAAATGAGTCAATTGGGAACGATTGAACACAAGGCATTGAATCGAATTAGCACATCGACAATTATCATTTTTTTTTTTTATTTTTACATCACACCCACGTAACTAGACATAGAAAGACACTCGTGGGATTAGCAGATTTTTCATTTATTTTATTAAATTTAATTATATTCATTTTTTATATTTTCTCAACTGTTATATTTTTAAAAAAATTTAAATTTCTAAAAAGTTATAAATAACTATGATAGCATATGTAATGTTGAGCATAGTTATACATGTATGTGCATGTGTTTAACAAAGCTAAAGTAAAGTTTAAAGAGGTAAAACAAGATAACCCACATACAGATGTGGAGAACGACAAAATTAATACATCGTTCAGTTACAAAGTCATCTTCTACACTGGCTGTACAACGTACACTTGGTCAAAAGAGAAGCTTTTCTTGTTTATTTTAACTTTTCATTTTACTGCAATTCTGACCACACTCAGTCAATAAAAAGTTTGCATACCAAGTACATACAATACATGCATGTTTATAATGTATTATATAAACATACTGTGCAATATGTACATAAGCTACTTCTACTAATACGACTACTACTATAATTTTGCAAAATATTTATATATTGATCCATTACACGCTTTCATCTAATAATTGCTTAATTATACTATATATTGGCTAACAAGATATTAGCCTAAGCTGAATTTCTGCTTCGATTTATATCTGTACATAGAACTGCTAAAATTTAGACTATACATTTGGCTTTTGAGCATCAATTGACACAGCGAGTTAACCCTGCGCTTCATGTTATTCAGCATATGGCCATTTATTCCATTTATAAATTCATATAATTGAGTCACGTAATTTTTGAAAAATTTATCAAGTTCACGACTTTTTTTTTTATTCTATATTTAATTATAAACGATATCTACAGATCTACTTTGACTGACTTTTTTTTTTGAAGATTAATTGATAATTGATTTTTTTTTTAAATTATTTATAAAAAGTATTTTTGAATATTTGATTTTTATACGCTCAATATAGTTTATAGTGTATGTGTATTGCAATTTGCTCTTTGATGAAATTAATCATTTATGGATGATCAGAATCTAGTTCAGAGAAACAAAATCAAAGCTTAAATTGGATTTTACTATATAGTCATATTGTATTTACTTGTCAATCTCGAATGGTTATGCTTGTCGACAAATGTATACATTTGGTTTTTATTTCTTTTTTCGGACAATTTTTATTCATGGAAAAAATTTAATCCATTTGAATTTATATTTCATTCGTATTTGGATCAAGTTACTTCTATTGTTTATAATTTTAATTTTCTTTTTTGTGTCAAAATGACAAGCACTTCTTCAAACACCAAGTATGAAATTACGCGTAATGACGATGGATTGTTGAGGTTGAGTGGTTGACTGTGTAATGCGCAATCCGGATAATGCCGACAAAATTCTAGCAATTTTTTTTCCTGAACTTTGAGCTAAACGGGACTTAAATACGATATAGTTTTCTGTTTGATAAATAGGTTTTTTTTCTTTCTTTTTTTTCACATATTATTATTGTTAAGCCGAAAAAAAATATAAAAAAATTACAAGATATTTTCTGAGTAATTTTGTCCGAGTATTTGTTTGAATAAAAGAAACTGCATTCTAACCCTTGGTCCAGTGGCTAACCGAGAATTTGCTTACTGACTCGTTTACAGTGCCTGAACACGATGAGATGAGATTTGTTTTGTCATGCGGAACGCTTAATTTGATGTTGGCTATATGTGCATTGACTTTTCAAGAAAACTTGAAGCATTAGATGAATTAATTATCGATATATAATCATACCAAGAATTTATTAGAGTGTAAATTATTACACGAGAATACTCAACGAATTTAATATCATTCCAATACTATATATATAATTATTTAATTAACAAAATTATGTTATTAAACAATATAACGTTATACAAAGAATGTTTATTAAACTAAAACAAAAAAGTATGAAATTAAATTTAGAAAAAATGAAAAATGTTAAATATCATCACAAAGGCTTGTATGTCCGCGTGATTGTCAACTAACTTTTATACAAAAAACTTGAAATTCCCTGTGACAGACATTTTATAATTACGCGTTAAGCTGGAGATGCTGGTGTGTCCTTTGCTTCGTCGATTATTTAATTAAAAGGTGCACCTCATAGAGTATAGTTAAAGAGACTCAAAGAAACAAAATAAAAAAAGTATAATTAAGTATATAAAAGTATATCAGCTCACGTATAGAAAAAAAAAAGTTGTAACGAGTCGCCAGAAGCAAAGTTTAATAAAAATAAAAATTAAATATATCTAGTAGCTGTATGTACATTTTTAAAATTATATACACATATATATAGATCAAAAAGTTTTTTTTATAAATGAAAAAATAAAAAAGATAAAATACACCGGTCAGCTAAAAAAATTGTATTTCTAACGATGCTAAAGTATACGTCAGAAGGTTTTTTAGCACAGAAATAATATTTAAACTAAAAAAGTGTCAATCGTGTATTAAAATGTTTTACTTTATCTGTCCCCACTCAATTGTTCAAAATAATAAAAAAAATCGACGATACGTTGTAATAATTTTCAACTAAAATATTAATAAATTGATTGACATTTTGACAATAATATCAAAAATTCAATGAATAAACGAGTTGATAATAATAACAATAATTCAACAAATTCATATTCAATGGTTGAATTTTGACAAGTTTTTGACATTGTTTTAGTTAGGTTAAATATTGGTGTGTTCTGCAAATGACAATCACAGATTTTCGCAAATTCGCACGTCGACATTTTCGTACTTTTCATATAAATACATGAACACAGTAGCTGTTCATATATACATTCGTCATCTTGCATGCTTGTCACGGTAAACGCAGTCCAACACCTGAGGGCAAACTCGGTTCATATATAAATGTCCAGGTCGTGGACCCTTTCGTCGTTCGTGCAGTAAGACAAGCGAAATTCTCATTCTTCAAAATTGCCATCACGTATAAACCAAAAGCTTCTCAAGTCCAACTGCGAACTTTCAAGACTTTACCTTAACTCATCTATATATAGAAGCGAAAAACCCAAAAATATATGTGTAAGATAAACGTGCATCTTGTACATGAAAGGTTTGATTATTTATTCATTTTTTTTAGCTTATTTTTACCGGATGAACTTCCCAGATTATTGCATGAATGGTTACAACAAACCAAGCAATGAAAAATGAAAACTAAAAATATATATTTATTATTTATTTGAAATAAAATGAATGTTGACCACAATGTGGTGTACCACATGAGAATATCGATTATACTCACGCGACAAATAAAGTATTCCCACGACTTTTTTTTTGTTTCTACAAAGCAAGTTTAAGTGCCAAACGAATATTACAAGTAATAAAAAAAAAAAACAGGATTGGACCAATGAACGGGGCAAAAATTCATCGACCGGATGGATCGAGCCATAAAGTTCTTTATCGAAGATATCAACAAGAAAGATCTTGAGCGAATATTAAAAAAACATGTATATATTATAAAAGAAGAAGAAGAAAAAAAAAGACAAATTTTGAATATGAGAATAGAGGATAGTAATAAAAGAGTCTGCATATAACCACGTTTTGACACAAAGAGATGAATGTTTGTGGTGTGTGCATATGAGTGACGAACCAAGTAAAAGATGTTGAAGAATATAATAAAAGACTATGATGATAATAATGATGATGATGCAGAAGAATAAGAAGCACAAATTAATAAAAAAAAAAAAAGCAAAAAGAACAAAGAAAAAAGAGATCACGCGTGGCTTCTTCATTTCTTCTGTTCTGATTGGATGCTGGCTCGTGGCCGGCTCTTGCCATTCACCGGAAATTCAACAATGACCAGCCGGTCATCAACGTTGTGAACGTGTATAGTATATACTTTTCTCATCTAACCACCTCATTCCTTTTTATATCTCATTGCGCGTCCTGCGCAACCTCGCGCGCGCCTCACATCTCTTAATATTTTTTTCAACTCTTTTTATCTTACTACTCAGTCCACTTTTTTTATCATTACATAGCCAAACCATTTTGAGAACCTGTTCTACCTGTTTTAGTTAGTCTTTTATAATCTGCAGAAAAATTATCTTCTTGTCGACGCACTGCTACCTGCGCGCTTGTGCATGTCCTCGATTCAAGGCAATATATTTGTTAACTATATATATTTAATATTTGTCTATCTGGGCTTTGCAATATCACAAATAGTATAAAATCAAAACAAAAAATATTTACTGTATTAACAGCTATGTGCATGATTATCAAATTCAATAGAAAATTATACAATCGTTGATGTTGATAATCATAAAATTGACCGAGGGAAAGAGGTGATTGTTACAATAGATGTATAGAGTTGTTCAGCAACAGGTGGAATTCTGTGCACTACCAAAGAGCCACCGCCCTGATCAATAGTTAATTATGCATTTTAAGTGTAAATCTCATTTCATATTGTATTTTCACATTCAAATATGTCGTACAAAGAGAAACAATAACAACATGTGTCATGAAATATATGTTATGTTCTCTATACATGTATAATACATCAAATATAAATTTTTAAAAAACAAAAATTGTATATTACATTGTAAATTATTAAATAATTTATCGATTTTATTTTATGAATGTCGTTTTAGAATTTATATACACGATGTAAAGTTGAAAACAATATTGTACGGTTTTGTGTTATATTATAAATTTATGCAATGCATGATGTGTTTGGGACATACGCGGAACAAATTACATGTGCTAAATATATTGATCAATTGAATTGGTGAGGAACACGCGTTAATACAAAATAATAAACTGCAACATGACAAATACTCATAGAAATTATTCTCTATTTTAGTTGTACTGTTGATGAAAATTTGATTGATATTTGATTAATTATATCAGCACATCTATACGTTTATATAATATATCGAATAGACTGACTCTTCAGTTTGAAAAAATAAAATAAAATGGTTTAGTTCAATGCTGAGTATGATTTTCTATGCTTATACAAGAGAGGCTAGATGGACTTAATTTTTTTTTCCTATTTTTTTGCTTTTTGTTTTTTTGATGAAAAAGTACTGAGACTCATCGGTTCGTGTGTTGGCTCAACGTGCTTGAGGGGATAAATGTAAAACACCACATCAATACGAGGTATTTTCCTGTATTCATAGCTCATTCCCTAGCTTGGCAGTGTATGTGCTTTGCCAACATCTACCAGACTCACTAACATTTTCAAATTGATTCACATTTACTTCGTAAATACTCATGAAAAGCACTACTGAATAAAAATATAAAGTAGTTATTCATTGTTAACAATTACGGGAAATTGGTTTATTTTTTAAATGAATAAAAAAAAAATAGCTACAAACAATATAAAAATGATTTAATCTCTGCAATACAAATATTTGTTAAAAATTTAATTTTTTTTTCACAATGGTATAAATGAATTGAAAAAATTTTAAAAATAATTTACTTGATGGAAATTTATATGTATACATTAGTCGGATATACTTTGGAATATTATATTCATACAAATATTTATTTTAAAAAAATATTTTTATACCAAGTGAATATAAAAATATCTCGATGGAATGTATTACTTTGATTAAAAAAAAAAACTACAACAGCAAAAAAAATACTGTAACAAATGAGGGGAAAAAAAAAATTGGAGCTATTTTTTTAAGCATGAATTTTTAAAATCACTTGTTGCTATTGATACATTAATTTTTAATTACTATAATGCTCAACAAATTTTGCACTAAGAAACAGAATGGAGTAAAGCAACTTTAGAGTTTCGAGTTTAATAATCTTCGATTTATTATAAATGCTCGGATGAGCTGGTGGTAGCAAACGCATATATTAAGTTACATCGACGATATCATCAACAGAGCATATGGTATATAAGTAAAGCCACATAGAGTATTCAGGGCAGTCCAAGCATCATCCTAATAATATATTCATCTTTAGTCTAGAGTTTAGAATGAGTGATTGAGTGTGCAGTCTGTGTCGGCTCTGTAGGTGTTACAATGCACGAAGCACTAGACAATCATTGTTATATAAATGAGTGCGTGATGCAATATACATAACGTCAAAAGGAGCCAACATAACAATATGTTATAAGCAGAGAAATACACAAGATATTTAGTGAAATACAAAGAAGAAGCCCTGTATGATTTATAATACTTCCGCGTTTCTATGTGGAGCCAAAATCATGACGATAATATGATGACTAGAAGCCATTCAAAAAATAAACTTCTAACATACTATGTACTTCCTCTTTCATGCTAAATTTTGATGCTCAAGCAATATTCAAAGTTCTTATTGAACTAGAAATATATAGCCAAGCAAATAATAACAAAAGTCAATACTCGATTAAACTAAGCTATCGATATTTTAAGCCAAATTCAAATACATTAGTCGAAGATGAATACTATATGCACTAATTTCAACTTTACCTTATACAAATTACTAGATGAAAAAGTTTATGTAATTTCTGGTTCTTTTTTTGAAACAATCTAAAAGGTCTAATAATCTACATACCAAATGTATTATCATGTAGAGTATCTATATGTATATCATCTTCCCGATCGATTGTATTGTAAAACTAAACCGTATAACCTCATGGGAACCTATCAACCGAATCCATCTATTTGTAGATATCTCTGTGGACAGAAACCACATTTGAAATCGTCGAGATTCTCAGAGTGATTATGCATTATTAACGCATTACTGGTGTTTTGATCCAGAAACGATGGAATATTGCTTTCAGCTGAATTGTCTTTAGATATATTACAGATAAAATTTTAATATACAAGAGTTTTCCATTAATGAAAATTAATTTTTTTGTGTTATATTATACATAAGTACTAAAAATAAAAATAAAAAAAGAATATTATCCAAAGTTTATATGAAAACTGAGAGGAAGTTTTACTTTTCAAATGGAAAAAAATAAAAATAAATTAGTAATGAAAAAAGAAAAAAAAATCAAGGATTTCATTGATACTTAATCCGAGGGACGTTCAGACGAGTAAACTTGACGGATCATGTGTCAAGGGTGGAAGTTATCAAACACATGCAAGAGGGGACACATGGAATGAACTTTTTACATACATCAAGCCATCTGTATATACTATCTTTCAGGCGATTTCCTCATCACTTTTTTTTATTTTCTAAGTTTGACCAACACCCGTCTCCACAACTTCTATCACATATTTATTTTGTATTTTTTTTTCTCAACATGAATAAACACCTTCCTTCTGAATTCTTCACGATACACTTATTTTTTTTATTAAATCATTGAGTTTCTTTTGAATTCCTTGGAACTTATTTAATTTTTGCTACTATTTGGAATGATACTTATGACAATGAAGAGAAATATTTATGAAGAAAAAAAAGTGAAATAACTTGTACCAATTCAATGAGAAAATGTCAGAGAAAAAAGATCAAGAAAAATCATAAAACAAAAGAAAATATTTTAGAATGAATCAGAAGCAAGAGTAATATACTTTAGCAAGACATGATCACAGATTCATGATGAAAAACTTTAGCATGTTCTCCCGAGAGATAAAAAAAAAAAAACGGGAGGCGAAAGAGGCGTTTAGAGGGCGTAAAACTGATACCACTGTATAGCACTATTTCATCGTTTTAATACACCCATAGATATCACTTTGAACATCCAGCAATATTACTAAAATTGATTTTACTTTTATATATATTTTTTAATTTGCAATATCAAGTTAATTACGAAAATTATAATCACGGTTGTAAGCAAGAAAATTTATATGAAATTTAAACTAAAGATACCTAAACTATGATGATGAATTATAATGAGTTGTATATAGTATATAATTGTACCGCACACGTGTCTAAAAATTAATCAATGACTAGAATACACGTCACGTTTTGGAATGAATATAACGGCTGATTGAAGTGTGCATTTAGATGCACACGTTTTAACTAGGAAAAGTCATTCATGTGGCCAATTAATTCTAACCGGTTTGTATATATGATAATCAAGCTGTGGAATGATCATGAGCATCAATTGCACACTGTTTCCTCAACACATTTGCTCTGTTTAAAATTTTTTTTTTAAATTTCTTCTAACGGATAATGATTACTAGATAATAATAGCATCGATCAAGGCAATAACCGACACATTACTGTGTAAAATATGTTGCATCAAAGTTACCTATATATACGTGAAGATACCGCGTTTACAGCTACTCGTGTATATATTTTGTTGTCATATATATATATTTTTTATATACACATGATGAGAATAATCGCTCCCTTGCGCACGTTGCCCAAGACAATCTAGGGCAAATCCAGTCTTCCGTTAATGCATAGTGAAAATTTATAGGAATAAAAAAGGGAGTGTAGTTTATTGTGAAGAAAAAAAAGAATAAAATAAAAAGGCGTCTGATGATTTTAGGGGTGCTTCCAACTTTGTGAATCAACATAAATTTGCTTGAATTTTATTTTTTTTTTTTCTTATTATTATTTTCTATTTTATCATTTTTTTTTATATGAAAATTAATATATATGTATGCGTATATTATTGTATATATATTCTTTGACATACGAAGCAAAGTATAAGATTACAACTAACAAAGAAAAAAAATAAAAAAAAATAAAAAAAAAAAAAAAAAAAAAAAAAAAAAAAAAAAAAAAAAAAAAAAAAAAACCATATATACATCTACATAGAAAACATTGTATAGTCGTCATGCTAATTCAACTTTGTCCCAAAGAGTTTAGAGTCTAGTTGTATCTAGAGCTATATAGTTAAACTTTCCTTCCGTAAAGTTTCAATGGGACACTATACTCCTTTAATATATATGTACATTGCTTCTGTTGCTGGAGTTACTGAACCACCATACACTAGTAAGAATTTTCTCTCTCTTTATATATCTCTCTATTACCTTAACATTATTCTGAATATATACAAAAACATGTTACGGTAGAATCTACTGAAATTAACACGATGGAACATGAGTATAGAAATTTCATTTCATCCAAACAAAAATGTTATATTAAGACGAGTTTTTAAAATTACACAGTAAACTTTTATTTGTATTTTTATCATTATTACTTTATCTGTTACGAAGATGAAAAAATGGAAAAAAAAAAAAAATTCTAGTTGCATTTATACGAGAAATTTATCATGCTCACTTTTCGCGAGTGCTGACGGAAAAATGGAATATGGTAGCAGTATATGAGAGGCACGAAAATAGCATGAAAATTGCCTTCTAGAGGAAAAGAACGATTGTGGATAAGTATATGTATATTTTAAATCCGGAAATAGGCCACTCCCGAACTCTATTTGACACTGAGAAAAGAAGTGAGATAAAAATAAAGTCAGTGAAAAGAAAACGAAAAGAATAAAAAAATTTATATTTATATATTTACGGAAAACCAAAAAAACAAGAAAAATATTTGATAATGAAAAAAAAAAGAATAAAAAATGGATTTTAAATGATTGGAAAAAGGCAAATTGCTCTCTAAATGTACAAGAAATTTATGCATAAAATTTGTGTGTGTGGGTAGTAAATCAAAATGTCAAAAGGTATATATTAAAGGTATAGACACGTTGAAGTAAATGAAAATATACGTATTTTATGAACAAGTTCAACTGGTTTTTGATATCCTTTTTTTTGTTTCGTTACTGTGCAGCATATTTACAGTAATACGTTTCAAAAACTTGCCTTTATGTATTATGTTAATTGATTTTTGTCAATATATATATATACATAAATATAAATTGGATGATAACATGCACCACAAAGAAAAGGAAATTGAAAGGGTTGGTTGATTGGTTGATGAAAACATAAAAAATTAAATTGAAATAAAAATTCATAGAAAAGGGTTGTTGTGAAACTAGGCAGTTTAAGTCATCGTTAATTGATTTAAAACTAATTGCTGCATTCCATTTTCCTATAATTGGAATCAATTAATTTACACGATTTATAGTTTGCAGACAAGATTAAACTTTTTAAAGTCATTTTATGCTCTTTCACGTGTAAACATAATTCTTGTACGATCAAAATTTAATGAGATGGTAAATCTTTATAAAAATATATAACAAGAAATTGCATTGCCTTGAAATTTTATAACTCTACCTATTTTTTATTATTATTTATTTAATTTTTTTTCAATACACTCGAGTGCATTCTTCACGTTCCGTTTGTCATCGCATCAGTATATGCATTTATATAGCGCAATGCGAATGCCAAATCTTTTCGATTTAGTTGTCCCTAGTGAAAACTCGCCTCATTATTGCTTTGGCTATACAGTAGAAACTCAGATTCTATACATAATACTTTGAGTCGGTCGTGGAATGTCTTTTAATATATATATGCGTATTTTTTATTTCTAATCTACTCACTTTTTATGGACATGACGATGATTAAATCCTTATACTTATGTTACTCACAGATTTGGAAGGTAAATTTATCTTGTTATTCAATTGTTGACTTACCTAAAACAAACAAAAAAAAATATTTCATTAGTATATTGTAAATTAAATATTGAACAACAAAAAAAATATATGAAAACAGAATAAAATTTATTGAATTTGTAAAATTCACTTGTTTATATTTGGTTCAAATAAATTCAATCAAATCATAGTAATAATATTAGTATAGGTATATTTTTGAGCTGCTAACACGTGAAAAATTTATTCAAGCTAAAAGCTGGTAGAATTTCAGTGTACTTGAATTGTGCATTAGGACATTTGTGAGTGGCTTAAATTATTCAAGTGGATATAGAGGCAAGCGTTAGTTGTCGGAGCTTTGTGGTTGATGCTCGATGATGGCATTAGAATAAAGGCCGAGGCTTTACAAACCCATCATACTACAATTTAAACATCCTAGGCCAATACCAAGCAGTAAGTACAGTAGTAAGTATTATTCACATACACAAATTATCTTTATTTACATTTATACATATAACATGGATGTATATAAATGAACATAAATACTAATTTCTTTATGTATACATACAACTAAATATCTCTGAAAACAATATTAAACCAGCATATATTTATGTAATGTAGTCATGAAATGATTCTATAAACGTATACAACAAACGAATGCAGAGAGATCATCGCATCCACGAGTATTTGCATCATTATTTATATACAAAAAACGAGCAGAGAAATATTGAGAATGGAATTAAGCCAGCTGCAAAACAGGTGAATATAAAGTATAAACATTCACCTGCTCGCAAGCTGTCTGGTCAAAGTAGTCGCATTAACCTGTAACAACTAAAGGAGCACGAGCCATCTCATACTCAATTCGCCATCTGGATCGAGATATTTTTTTTTATTCACAACAATAAATATTATTTTCACTTTTGTATAATTTAACTATACCACAATGGCAATATTATATGTTATGCAAAAAAAATATTTATTTAATTTATTTGTTCGAACAAAAATAATAATAATGAAAATATATTTATTTATTTTAATAAATGATGCAATATTGGATGTTTTAATTCACATATGGGGTATATTATATTTTCAATATAAAGAATAGAAAGAACTAGCTGGTTAACCACCGGACAAAATTGCTATAAATTAATTTTCATTCAACGATTAGTATAGTCTACCACCCGCAGCGGTTTTTATCACTACTTTTATGTTCTTTTTTTTTATAAATATGTATGGGTGCATATACATGTATGTGCATTGATATTAGGGTAGTAAATATGAGTACAGCTATATAAGAAGCCAACGCCCTGCAAAATCTGTTCAACATTATTACACTTTATTGTTGTTGTTGGTATATAGATATATATTAAATGGAAAAGCCTTCGCATGTATCCCAATATTGGTGTACTCATTTTGTATACCCTTTTTTAAAATGGTAAAGAATTGCAATACAAGCATCATAAGCAAAAGAACAGAAAATATAAAAAAAAACTAGATGATGGAAATTCAAAATACAAATACACGCACTGTTTTTATCAATATATTATATGGGGAAGCAATACACAGTTGGTACTTCAGTTTTGCATAGAAAATTTTATCACCGATGTATTCTAACCGATAAACTTTTTTTATATATATATACGTCTCACAGCTAATCCTGGCAATCCAGACTACCAGAACCGAAGCACGCTTGCGTTTACATTTGCCACACCCGAGAAAAAGAAATTGTGCACGATGTGATTATCATGGATTATACAAACTGATATTATGTACTAAGTACATACAAATAGATATTTGAAAATTGTGAATTGGTCATCGAATTGGCAATTGGACTTTGACAATTGCAATTTATTTTATTTTTTATTTTTCTTTGTACTTAGTTTCCAATAAGAAAAAACTTTTATTCACTTGTGTATGTACCTCTTATATATAAATCTAGGTAAAAAGAAATGGAAAGATAATAAAATAAAGTGGAAAAAGTCGCTTAGAAGATTATCAAAATGTTTGCAGGCGACAGCACACACACAGGCAAAAATTGACCATAAAAATTTAACATAAAACTTTAAAATAAAGATATCTTAAAAATGAACATGTATTTATTGGAATTACTTTGAAATTAAAAGTCCTGTTGTCGTTTTATTTTTTTTATTTTTGGTTTATGCTTTGCAAAAAAAAAAAAAAAGGGTAAAAGTGAAATACAAAAAATACAAGATGAAAAAACTTTCTTTTAGTGTAAAAAAAAAATAAAAAAAATGACAGAAAGTAGAAAACGAATAGGGTTAAAAAAAAAAATGGTTGTACTTTTTAGAAGTGCGTTTAGTCGAGATTAGTCTACAGGCCGTGAGCACCAGCTGGTGTTTTTGATGCTCCTGCTGGTGCTTTTGGTGCTGTAGACTCTTGCTACGTAGCCATAAATGCCCTATAATGTTTATGGTCACCTACACAATTGTGCATAAACGTCTGTAGATGCACAATTACACAGTTACCCAGAAAAAAAACAAGACAAACAGGTTGGTCAATGCAAGTGGGTATACCATTGGTATACACTAGCCAATACAACCAGCCACTGAATTGCAAAAAAAGATGATAGAAAAAACAAAATGAGAAAGGCCGAGTTTTGTTGCTACCACTTTGAGTATTCACTGCGTTGTACTGTTGTACTCTTTGATAGTATAAATCATGCAGTATGGATGTACTAAATATTATATACATTTATATTCTAGTGATATACTGAAAGTCAACGTTTATATGTATATGCCGAGTCCATTAAACTCTGAAAACGACTGTATTTCATAGACTAACGTCTCTCCAAATATTATACTTTTATATACAACAACCAATAGACCATTACTTTTTTTTTTTTATTATCATTTTTATTATTTTTATTTTTTCGAATGCACATACATATATGTGATATGTGCTTGTTTATTGCTTTTATTGATATGTCATATTTACTATGGGGTATATATTTCAACGAATTTTTTATTTTTCTATTGTCATATATATACACAATATAGATAAATAAAATATATAATTTATTTATATGGTGTTGTTTATCCTGAATAATTCTTTTTACGCTGACGTTAATCATACTAGTATGCTACTGGCTGACCTAAAATATTATGTTTACTACTGGTTGGTAATCAAGCTGTATAAAGCTATTAACAAAAATATTAGTATCATTAATTTAAAAAAATTTTCCAATCAACAGTAAAAAAAAAAAAAAAACGTGAATAAAATTTAAATCCCTCTAGGCGTTTTTAATACTGTTATCCATCGTTTTTCTGTGTAGAAAAAAAAATAAAATAACGTTTTTGTATAAACCCACAAAAGCACAAGTTTATATATCGACAAACGAGATTTACATAGACAAATTGTAAAGTGGGGACAAACTGAAATTCGATCGAATATTATATATGTATATATAGTATAACTGTGCAATTGCGGACGTCAACTTTATTCAGAGGATGAAAAGAATGCGTCACACAATTCCCATGGAATTAACCGAGACTCTAGTGGCTTCGGGATTACCAAACTAAAACCAGATAGAAATTTCCATTTCATCACTGATTAATCGGCAAACTTTTTGAACCAGCTTACAATACAAAGGAATGTCAAAAAAGTTCGTAATTTTTTTAATTAAAATCATCAAAAAATTTAAATAATATAATTTTTTTCAAATTATTATAACTATTTAAATGTCATGTAACAATAAGTCGAGTTAATATTATATCTATAAAATAATTCAGTATTATATTAAAACATATATTTGCAAAGTCAATTTGTGCTTGCGATGTCTTTTTACTGGAGTACCAAAAGTTTAAGACAGAAAAACTTGGTGAAAAGTTTTGGCAAATACTGAGAAATTTATATATGATATATATGCATGTATACATATCATATTTGACAGAAAAAAAAGCAATTATATTTTAAGATGACAGAAAATCTTGGATGTTCTTTTTTACTAACAAAATGAGAGAAAAAGTATTTTTTTTTATTTTTTTTTAAATTTGCGTTACGAAAGACATCTGCCTCTTTGACTGAGTTAATGTCTGATCGAATTAATGAATCTGAGAATATGTACATATAGTTATACACATTTATATAATATATAAACTGTAAACTAATTAAGTATTGAAAGAGAAAATTCGAAAGGGTTCGTACGTCATTTCAGAAAACCTCTATGCGAAGCACTGGTAATATATATGACAAGTATACGAGCGACAAAGATAGACTATTTTATTATTATTATTACTGAAAGATGATGTGCATATAAAAGCGGCAGATGCAATTCTCGATGAATTGTAGGTGAATAAAACTATACGCTCAAGTAATTGTTCACTGTCAATTAAAATTCAACAAAATTTAAAAGAGTGACTCTTTATGCATGGTTACTTTGACTTTTTCACATTATTATTTTTTATCATTAATTTTTTAAATTATATTATCATTTTTTTATTTTTTCATTCGTCAGTTAATGCAAGCAGTCATGTGCACTCTTTATATATAGACATAATTGATTTTCACTAATTGCAAAAGCACTAGTGCTAAATTAAAAAAGAAAAAAAATATATACTTTATACAAAAAAGCAAAAAAAAAGATTAATTCTTAATTTAATTTATTAATTATTTAGTTTTAATAGATGAACTTTCAATTTTTTTGTTTTTAGATTTTTGTTATTGCCAGTCGCAAGATGTAAGAAATTTCAGTCTGACGTAAAATGACTTGTTCTACTTGTCATATAATTTTTTCAAGTTTTTTGTGATTATTACTGACCTATTGTATATTTTTTTTTAATTAAAATTTTTATTCTATATTAGTTTGATATAGTAAAATTTATATTTTATGAGTTTAAAATATAAAAAATTTTGAAGAATGTTTAAAGCAACGTCTGGGGCTATTTTTCAGGTAAATATTGTACATATAAATTTCGACCTTTTTTATTTATTTCTTCTGTTTTATATATTCGTTTAAAGAGCAAACTGTATATATTCAAACTGTGACAAATTGTACAATCTTCTGTTATCTCATATATTTTCCTCTGTATTTTTTTTCAACTGTCTTACACAAATAACAATAATAATAGAATAGTTTTGCAATAAAAAGTTGTATTTTTTTAACATATATATCGTCATGATTGATTATTTTTGTTTTCTTTTATAGACAGATGAAAACAGGGAGTCGCATGTACAATACCCGGAGATTATTATCAGTTTATTTAAAGATTGGTTTTTTTACCCTATCATCTTCTTTGAAACGTAAAACAATAAAACTAAAACAAACGTCGATTAAACTTTCGTACATTATTCCAGATATATTTATGATGACTTTTTTTTTCTTTTAAATTTTATTTTTCTTCAATTTCCCACTTGATCGAGTTCTCGGATGAATAAACGGGTTTGCTGCTTCAATAAGAAAAGTCACGTGCACACGCGTTATCTTTTTCAGTACAACAGAAACATTGAATTTTTTTTTATAGAAAATACAAAGGGTAAAAAATAAAACAAAATGATAATAAAAAAATTAAACTACCTAGTTGATGATGGCACGTATGATAAATTCTGTGGAAAAATATATCGAGTGGAAGACTGATAATCGTTATTCTTTTAAAAGTTGCTATCATACAACTAAAAACCGTATTGTTTATAAACGCATATTTTTATTTGGACTATATGTTTTGCAAAAAGTTTTATTATTTATTTTTAAATATCATAGATATGGATATTTTATTTTCGACATCCTGTATCTTGACATTGGCCGACAAGAAGGAAGCAATCGGTATTGTTGTTTCTGAATAATATCATACGGCTTCCCATCACACCAGGAAATCCCTTTCACCCGATTCTTTACACTTGACTTCATCTCATCATTTACTTCCTTTTATTTTATTCTTTTTTCTTTCACCTCAATCAATATTATAAAAATAAAAATTAACAATAATCCACCATAAATTGTATTGCTTCTACATTTATTGTCACGATTCAATGAACAAAATCATCATTGAGAAGCTAATAAATAATAATCAGCTTCATACTAAAAAGATTAAAATAATAATAATTTTAAGTGGGTATTTTTTTATTTATTTAAATTTCATATTTAAAAATAAATACAGTCATTGAAAATTATACTATATTGCTCATAGAGAAAAAGCACGTAAAGTCTAGCTAGTTTAGTTATTAATTTTTATAGCACTTTTCAAGATATGCAAATGTTCGTGAGACACGTAGACACCGTGAAGATGAAATAAATAAATAAAAAATAAAACATAAACATAAACGGAAATGAGAAAAAATCTTGAAAAGCAACAACGAGCTTTTTAAACATAAATATTATTATTAGATTTCAATGAAATTCATCATGATTCACTCAAACTTTGTACTTTTAATCACCACATAGTTTTTCAGTCGTAAAAAAAGTTGATAAAATAATTGCAGCAATTTTTTTTTTTTTTTTGTAGAAACTAACAAGGTGTCGAATGAAAATGGATAAATTAAACTCACGCTATAACAAGGAGATTTAAAATATATACTTTTAAAACAGATATATAATAATCCGCATAAAAATAAGGACAATAATAATTTATAATTCAATTGTACAAAAAATAATGAAGAAAGAAAAGAATTGTTGAAGAATAATAACTAACAAGAAATAAATAAATAAAAAAAAACAAGCACGAGGTCATTTTAGTTTCTTTGTATAATATATTTCCTGTGGAGAATTGTGTTTTATTTTTTGCCTTATATTTTTTTTGTTATATATATTTAATATTTAGCATTGCAGTACCATCCAATTTCCCTGGGCATTAAGTAGTAATAAATGAGAGAAGAGGGTGAATGAGTATATACAGAATATGTGAAGCTTTTTGAATTATATCTTGAATTCAATGCACACTCTTATACACTAATATAAATATAAAAAAATATATACAAGTACATCCGGATATCATGCTAAAAATTAAAGTCGGTAAAAAGAGGTACGAGAGTTTTTTGTCTTATTCTGATAGTGGTGTTATTTCTCACGGCGTAATTTTAACACAATAATAAAGCTATAATTTACACGCATTCAATAATATATACACACATATTATAAACATGTATATTCACCTTACGCAACCCCTCTTTTAAATAGCTATATATACATATGTGAAGTGTTATCGTCCAACAATAAACTCGTTGCTCTCCCCGATGCTTAATTAGACCCACGAGAATGCTATGAATTTCACACGATGTGAGCTAGTTTAGTTGTTAAACAAGATTATTATATTATAATACATTACGTATATGTATATAATTTTGATTTGTGATTTTTTAATTTTTTCCAAGCTTTTTTCATCATCCCACGATATAGAAAAACAATCATTCTTATTAAAACGAATGGAAATATATTATAAAGAGTAAAGAATAACAAGTATATAATCATAGAAATAATTAAATAAAAATTGTATGTATTATTTTTTTTTTCTTTCATTTTTAATTAATAAAGAAATAGTCACGTTAAGAATATTTAGCTCGGTTTTTTACCCTTTTTTTTGATACGATTAAAACCCATTAAACGACCCTTCTTTAATCGACCTTCTTCGACCTCTACTATCTTTTTATCCTTATTTCATAATCTGACGTACCCTTGTATCCCTTGTAGCACGACCCTATATTTTTTCGTCTGAACTGGTATTCGTCGTATCGAAGTATTCGTCTGTGAATAATTTAACACGTTGTTGTCAAGAAATGAAACAATGAGAACGCGTCAAAGTGCCAGTGTTGCGAAAGTAATAGGAAAAATGTTCGTCTGGTTGGCAGCACGTTAGAAGAAAATAAAATAAAGAGGAAAAACAAAGAAGACAAACATAAAAAAATATAATTTTAAAACGACGAATGAACATGATACAAAAGAAAATTCAAAAGACACTTGTATAGTTGCAGAACAAGACAAAACAAGATATAATAATAAAAAATTTTCTTTATCTTTTCAATCTTTTTTACGTCAGTGTGTATCATTTTTAATTCTACTCTACGTTTTTTTTTTTTTTTTTTTTTTTTTATTACTATTATTGTGTTTTTCTATATATGTATTTTAAAAATATTTATTATTTTGTCTTTAATGGTGTACAGCATGCACATATCAGTGTAAAAAGAAAAAAATGCTTAACAAACTTTTCCTGATGGAAAAAAAAAATATATTCTATGAGCGATATCATCTATAGAGAGCAAGGATATGAAAAAAAATATATATATTACAGACACAATTATTATTTATAATAAAAAATGATGAAGAATAAAGTTAAAAAAAAAAAAACTGCAAAGTACAACAACCTCGAGGGTATTTTATTCTGTCAATTTCCGAGAAGCACCGAGCTTTTTATATATTGATAAAAAAACATAAAGCCATTGACGTGTATATTTTTTGACCTTTTTTTTATTTATCATTATTATTATTTTTTTATCTATTCGAGAGCAAGCAACGTTTATGAATCAACGTGCAAAACAAACAGTGACTAATTAATTACATTATATTTCACCGGTGGAATAAATGCATAAACTAAGCTTTTTCTGAGTTGATTCATGTGTATGCTACTGACTTTTTAACAAAATATATAACAGATACCCACGGCATTATTTTATATACATATATATAAATTCAATCTCTGTACATGACGAAAGAGCACGACCCTTTTCCCATATGACAGCTCGGCTAATTAGCCAGGAAATCTAGCACGGTATTACACTTTGTATATATACTTTAGATAAAAAGAAAAAAAACATTTTTTACTATGATAAAAGTGCAAAATAAAAGTGAACATATTTAAAATGAATTTAAAAATATATATATTTCAAAATGACAATGTTCAAAGGATACGAAAAAAAAATATTTCCTTTTTTTTTCAGTTTACTGTTAAATATTAATAGCACCAATAGCAATATACTTTGTTAAAGAAAAAAAAACATGCATTTGATTTTACATGTATATTTTTTATCGATAAAAAAATACAGATTTACTAATGCAAAAATTTAAAGGGTCAAAGTTCATGACTTAAAAGGCCTAAATCCTACATTTACATCCCCTGGGGATCGACAAATTGCTTTTGCCGGAACATTGTTTTTCTCTGGTTCTCTTGTTGCCTTAATCGCAAAATACCAAGCAAAATTCTATGTACAAAATTTTCGACAAAAACCAAGCTACAAAATACAAAACCCTTGTCCTTTCAATCCTAGCTTAAATTACTCCAGCAAAATATATATAAAACTTGAAAAAAAGTTTAAAAAAACTTTTATACAATATTGGAGCATTTTGTAATAAAATGCTGAGAGTTAATGAGGTTGTAAAATAGAAAAAAAAAAGAAATAAAAAAAACAACCACACTTTAAGTATAACAAGGCATTAATGCGGATAGAAAATTCAGGAAGCTGTATACAGTAAAAGATCAAAAAGTCAAGTTATCAGTTTGTATAAATATTTTAAGGCAACAATGACAGTGTTGACACTAAAGTGAAGATACGAATAACAAGAGAATAAATAATAGAGTGTATATAATTGAGATGATGGTAAATGGAAATTCAAAAAACAAGACTTCAAGTGACAAATTAGTTTTGATACAACTTGAAGAACACTTGTAACTAGATACACAACTGATGGTCACCAGACTATTTTGATATAATATGTGGTTGTTATTGTAAACTTAGACACTGTACTCTATAAAATTCATCAATGTATACACAATAATACAATGCAGTATGTATATAGGTGTATCTCAATAATGAACTTGACCAGCACGCTCCAAATATCTTGCACGAAACAACTTGCCCCCAAGGTATTTACCACAGGAACTCTTGTGTTCTCTCTATATCCACACACAAATTGGTATTTCAAATTTGTATATATATATATCCAACTTCTATATAAACGTTTGTAATCTCACTTGATTCTCTATCGAGCTCAGTTCGCCCCTCGTATCTGAGAGGCAATTATACCTGTGACACCGGAAACACTCTTGCATCCATGTATACACACAAAATAAACTTAATTTTCTTTGATGAAATCCAATTACATATATGAATGTAAGATAATGTACATTTGAACATTAAAAAAATTAATTCAAGTCCATTTTACTGTATATTATCAAGAATTTTTCTTTTCTAATTATTTCAAAATACTAAAAGAAATGTTTATTTTTTAAAAATATTTCAAGTTAATTAAAAGTTAAAAAGACATTAACCGGTTATGAAAATATTTACACAGACTCACATATATTTGTGTATCAAACCGTTATATCACACATGCATGTATTTCTCCCGAGTTGGATGCTCGTTATTATATACGAAAGATAATATCTTGAACCTAATCATTAAATATTGCTCTTCATTTTTTTGTTTTATACTACATTTATTAGTATTATTATTTTGTTTTTTTTTATATATATTTTGATAATAATTTTTTATACAGTATCCGCCCAGCCGACCATTTCATTTCCATCGATATACTCAAGAGAGATCGATTCAGCTTTTCCGGGTGGTTGAGAGACGAGAATCGTCGTTGGCCCCCTGGGTAATCCTCCCTGTCTTGTGTATATACATATAAAGTACAGTGATAGTCATGATAGTGGTAGTAGTAGTGGTTGTAGTGGTATTGATGGTGGTGGTGATGCACAATCCCCCTGCACCTTCAACTCACTCACTTCACTAACTCACTCACTCATTGTTTAGCTTGGCAATGGTCTCTTTGGTCTTTCGGACTATGCATGGCTTGTGTACATATATATGTGGGTATAATATATATAGTATATAACTTTACACGCTCGATAAACGCTAACTTGGAAAACCGGGTGATTGTGATGGCACACGCGGTGACGACGACGACGACAACGACAACGACTACGACTACGACTACGACTATACGGTATAGAAGAGGGTTCACGAGACCGAAAGACTGCGTAAGATATATATACAATCAAATGTGTATATACATATAGCAATATTGAGAAAATAAATGATATTGGTTGACTAACTAAACGAGCAAGAAACGATAGTCATGATCATAGATTTATATATGGTATCTAAACTCTAAGGGTTTTAATGTGTGATCGATATATATTCCTAAGAGAATACATTTGTGGTGAGATGAAAATTTACTTCTTTATCTTATTTTGCCAATTTATATTTGTATTCAGTTAAATATATATATTTAATATATATATCGAGTCAGCAAATGTAAAGCACTGCAGCAAATTATTGACTTTAACGAGGGTTAAATGCGGACGAAAAAAAAATATTGCTACTGTAACATGCTGCAGTTTGAATTACCGTTACAAACTTAGTTTATTTTATATTATTTTTTTTTTTTCTAATTATTTTTGCAGTACAAGCGGAGAAAAGACGAGCAAAAGTTGGCAAATTAAAAATTCGATATCTCATCTTGTTTTCTAGAGAAAATTATATATATTTTTTTTTTCTATTTTTTTATCTTTAATTTGTTAATGAATATGTGGATTTTTAGTTTGACTACTTGTGTGATTATCTTTTAAATATATATTTCAATTAAATAACATGAGGGCAAAGATGTAGTTTGCTTGTTTATTTTCTTGTTTGTAATATTATCAAGGAAGTTGTTATTTTATTGTGTATTTGTCTTTTTAAATAGTTTACGTAAATACGCCTCGGGCTAAATGATTGATCAACAATTTTTATTATTATTTTATATCATTTAAATTTTGTATGATTATGCAAAGATTTTTTTTTCCTCCATTAGCATAACTTGTAAATTCAAATATCAAATGAAAATTTCATCGAGTCAACCATATTGATTTAAAGAAAATTAAATATCATATTTCAAATAATATAATTGAGTATATTTGCATGTCAGATAGGAAAACCATTAAAATATATATAACTACATAAAATTAAAAAATTTCATGTCAACATCAAAGAGACTATACGTAAATATTCATAAGCCATGTAAATATTTAAAAAATTTTTTAATTTCAAAAGACAAACAAAGATGCATACAAAGGAAAAAAAAAGAAAAGTTTTGATAGAATTCAAATTAACAGAATTCAATAGTATGAGAATTAAAAAAATATTTACGAAAAGAAAATTAAAAAAGTATATAAATAATGAAAATTAAACATCGAGTGTTTATAAATTTCACGATAAAAAACTATTTTTAAAAAGACAAACAAAGTCTTGCCTTCTATTTATTTGTTTGATCTGTCATTGAGTCAAATCGACCATGATGAGTCGTTTGCATTTGAGAGTACTCTTCACTTTATTTTATCATGGCGTTTCTACCTTCCAATTTAACCCATATAGCTCGAATATAATTATCCATACGACAAGTATCCACTCAGTGATGATCTGTGTACTGAGGACCATCATAGTCCTGCAGTTATTAAAAAGTTTCAGATAAATGAATATTTTTTTTTTTTTTCCTAACAATTCTTATATAAATTCACTTGAAAATTACTATATAAATTTTTCCCCATTATTACGACTTTAAAATTAATAATTCAAATAAAAAAATACGTATATTTTTTTCTTTTAAATATATAAAGACAAACTCAGATTAATAATTATACAACTGTTTTGTTTAGTCAAATAAAGGGTAAAGAGAAAGATAAAATAATGAGATTTTCATGAAAAGTCATGATTGTATATGATCAAGTAGAGAAGTTCTATGAATGTACTTGAGAGTTTCACCATTTCACCCTTTCTATCTCTCATCTCCCAGTTTCACTCTTGGTCTTCAACGACACTTCATCGTCGACGCCTTGTACAGTGCATACTCAAATACAACCAATGCCACATGCTTGCGGACGACATATGACCTCTCACTATTTCCCGCACCACTATTATCTCTGCTAGTCTTGTCATATTCCCTTGACTCCTTCAGTGAGCAGAGACACTCGAGTCTCACGCGCATCCTGAATTTCAAGAGTATATATAGAGAGTAGATATATACGTAAAACTCTTTCACGAATATTGCACCAGTACCACTAGTTATATATGACACAAGAGTACACTGACGTGAATTAATGAGGTTGACAAAAAATAATAAAAAAAAAATACGTCAAGGTATCTGTGTTTAAATTCCACCTTCACTCACGTTTTTTTTTCTCTCTGCTCCCCTATTTTCTTTTTTGTTCAAGTCTACTTTTTTTTCTCGTGTGCTCTTGTTGCATTTACAGACACTAAATTTGCCTTCTTTACTGTGTTTACTCTCTCCTATAATTTTTTTTTTTAGCACTTCAAAATTATCTCGCTCTGTTTCATCCCCTCAATTCTTTTCAAATATCACGTTTAAAAAAAAAAGTATACATATGAATATAAAATATAAATAAATATAAATAAATTTCATGTTTATAATCAGAAAATTATTATGAGCTATCCTGCATGTATATCAAATGAAAAAAAAAATCTCTTACAAAATCGCACCGGTAGATATTTTTAGAAAAATAATCAGGCAAATATAGCGATAAGTTTTGACAATATTGAAAAAATGTTCTTTATGAAACAAGGATTATTTAATGATAAAAACCTATTTTTTCGAGTAATGTGTTGAGAAGGCTGGGAGATAAAAATATATTTTCATTTTTCATTAAAATTAAAAAAAAAAAAAATTATCTCGAGTTATACAATTGTCTGTAGATGAATATGTCTGTATCATAATTTGAGATGTGTATGTATCGTCTGAGTACACATATTCAAATAGCAAAAAATATATGACAAACAAGATCAACCTTTTTTCGAGGACCCTTTTGGTGGTGCACGCACTTTACTCTTTTTATATTATAACCCCTGGCGCCAGCAGTCTCGACTCTATATGTGGGTAGAAAGGACGAAATACTGGCGTGAATTAACGAGACTAGGGGTTGGAAGTATACAAAAAAATAAAACGAGGGAAACAGAGAAAAAAAAATCCCTCGAGTATCACACGCGCGTCACTAAATAAGTTTCCGAGGTAAATTTACAAAAAAGATGATAAAAAAAGCAGCTTGCAAACACGCATACACTCATCTTCATTATCATTATAATTCCCAAGGATAAAAAATAAAAGAAAATGAAAAGCTAAATTTGATTGAAATAATATTGCGCGTAATATATATAAATAAATAAAAATTGAATTGAAAAAAAATTTCTATCTATATTTCATAGATAAAAACGAAATGAAAAAATAAGTAACAATATTGTGGCTTAACGAGTCTGAAAAAAGGATGAAATAAAAAAAAATATCTTCTACAATAAGAGAGAAAATTCTCGTATTCTCATATAACTATATTATATTCACATATTGTATAATGGAAAAATATACCCTATGTAGTTTTATAGTTATATTGTTGTGATGAGAAAGAGAAATAGAAATTGCAGCAGCAGTAAGAGAGAGGGGTAATAGATATTTAGAGAGATAAAAAGAAAAAAAGAAGATAGAAAAAGTTGAAAAGGTCGTTGGGGTGGGTTTTTTTTTTGAGGAGAGTCTCTCTACTTTGTCGGTGGTTCCAATTCTGATGCTGCGACTGCTACTGCGTATATCCGGCGGGCGTTGCAACGGTACAATAGGAGTTTGTAATAGTAGTAGTATAGTAGTAGCTGTAGTAGTAGCAGAGCTTTTGGCTCGGCCTGGCAGACCGCGAATGCCGGATCGATCTTCACGTACTCGTGACGTCATTCCCTATCTACTACCGGGAATAATCTAGCATCTCTTTTCATCTCTCCCCATGCGCAAACTTGGAACCCCCATAACTGTCTACAGCTTTCAATGTGTCTGCAATATTCTCTATATTTGTTTGTGTGTCCAACACAAGTCACTCTCTCTTTATCTATTTTTCTATTCTTTTTTTTATTTTAACCCCCATACATATATTTATTCTCAATTTCATTCTATTTTATTAGTGCTATGAGCTAACACTTGCAGGATCAATTTTGTTCATTTTTCTGCTCAATAAAAAATAATATTTTTATTAAATAAATAAATATTATGGTGTAATATTGATATTTAATTGAATTATATATTAATTATTTTTTATTGATGAAATATGAATAAAATTTTTCTTTTTACTAAATATAAATATTGATTCGAAAGTTATGTTATTAGGTTTTACTTTTTTTATTTCTATAAATTGAAGTCTGTATCAATAGTGGAGTTGATGTATCTATCAAATCAAATTTACGATTTGTATATAAAAAAAATATATACATGTATATCAACTTGGCATACGGGTTTCTTTGCACTTGACTGGCTTTTTTATTTCCATTTCACTTGATTTAGTGCTTCTTCATCAGAGTGATAGAGGTGCAGCCATAGATATAGTCAATATATATTTTGATATACACAAATAATTTACATGTATAGATACATAAACACAAACGGCATCTTCAAAGTAGACATGAGTATGTATCTATTTGGTTAGAAGGGACCCTTTAGCTCATATATAAATAGCTAAAAGATGTCACAGACACGCAGTGATCAAATCGAACTAGTATATCTATCTCGAATATCTTTTGAGTAATCGAATAAACCTATCTCTCTCTTGATGAAAATTTTCAAAAAGCTCCGCAAGCTTTCGAATAATACTTTCACTTTCTTTCGCTCAAAAAAATCAATTTAATAAATCTTTTTTTTTTTTTTTCGTTATAAACAGATATTTACAAAATGAAAACAACTTCATGTCGAAAATAATAACAACTAGTATTAAATTTTCATGTAATTATACTGTTATAATGAAAAAAAAAAAATTTCCATAATCTGGTGTTGCATTTTTTTTTCATATTGATGATGTGGAAAAGCGAGGTGCATAAAAGTTAAGTCCTTTTGCTCTACAATATATAACTGGGTTAACAACCCTTATACCCTTTTTCGTCTTTTCAATGAAAAGAACATACAATGCAACTACTTATCTATTGTCGACATCAATAGTTTATCGAGTGGTTCATTTTTTTTCTCTTTTTTTCCCTATTTCTTATTCTTCTAGTGAGTGTTAGATGCAACATGATGATCAAAAGGTGAAATATAATATGAGTCTAAATTTTTTATATCAAGTATATGCAATTTGTTAACTACAGACGAAGTTCTCAATCATATTTTTTTTTTATTATTCAAAATAATAATAATAAGACAACTTCTTCAGCAGTTTATATTCTAAATATTAAAATCACTCAAAGAAAAAAAATAGAAAAAAAATCTCAACTTTAATACGAGCCAAAATACATGGCATTTTGATATTGCTAAAAGAAATTCTCGTGGTTGGGTATCGGAAATTAAGTATAAAAATGTTTTTTTTTTCAAAAATGTTCATGTAGAAAATTTTTCATAAAGAAAAATAAGATAAAAAATTCAATGTAGGTCAGTTAAATGGAAAGAAGAATAATAGAGGATTGAAAAATCATATCGTATTTTATTTTTTGAAATAGGATCCATAAAGAATGTACTTATATATATATATGATAAGTATATGCAAAAGATAAAAGGATGTAGAAATTTTTTTCAACTGAATAAAACTATAGAGCTTTCAAGTGTCTATACAAATACATGCTTCAATGTAAAAGTGCATAACGTGATGTTACTCGATGTGCATAAGACATCATGGGTTATATGTCAATAATTTACCATGAAATTAATAGGATTTTAAGTACCAAAGAGACAAGATAGTTCAAAGAAAATGAACATTGGATCTCATGTTGATATGCCAGGTCAACAAGGGTGAAATTCCAAACAATTTTCAAGCATATAACTATGCACTATGTTTGTGTGATGGTAACTTTTGGACATTCTCAAAGCACGCCGTGAATTCCTCATTGCCTTGCACCGAATACAAGCCATGAATTTCCATGGATTTAAAGACGTCAAAAAGATTAGTCTCACAAAGAAGAATCTAATATCAAAGCTATTTTATAAAAGAAAAAAAAAAAAATGTATGTACATTTGTGTATATATTGTTAAAGAATAAAGTGATGGATTAAGGCCATGTCTTCCAAGTGACGTGTGACAGATGGAATTGTGCTGTTGAAATTTTTCATTAAAATTGTCGGACCAGAATATACACTATAACCATATTTTTAAAAGTCGAATTAAATACTTGAAGATAGATGTTACAATAAAGAATTCGCAACAATAAAACAAAAAAATTCTCATACATAGAAAACAAAAAAGGAAAAACTATTTCAAGTATTTTTTACGTGAAAAAAAAGGAAAAATAAACGATAAAATTAATTTAAACTAATAATTCGTGTTTAAGTGAGCGAAACAAAATGTGTGTATAAGTAAATAACAAACTTGAAAAATAGAAAAAAATTAAATTAGATGAAATAAAGGTAAGATGCTCTTTGGGGAAATAAGGCAGAGAGTAATATAATGGAATATGGGTGAATCCATATATCTTACATTGTGGGCTTTTAATTTACGTTTTCATTCGAGTGCCAGCTATTTTCTTAACAAAACAAACATATCGACCGACTCTATGTACAAATTATATATGTCTGTCCGTCGGGAACAACCGCCTTCAATCTTCCAACTTTTTTTTATACAACAAACTATATATTTATCCAAAACTTGAAAGAATATATATATCTTCAAGTAAATTCAATAGACAATTTTCTGTTTATTTATTTTTTTTAACTTTACAAACAAAAGTAAATTTCAACACGAACGACAAACTACTAAAGTCGATTATCAAAAAAGCAATACTATTAATTTTTTTTTTCTTCAATTGATACTATCTGTTCATTTTTTATTGCTCTCTTAATTCGAGTGACATTATTATACCCAGCAGTATTTTACTTTCCTTTTTTGTTTCTTTATCACATCAAAGATACTAAAGAAATGTAATATTAACAAAAGTATTTAAATAGGACACTATTGAAGGCTACGCTTTGTTTCCGTTTAAAAAAAAAATATTTAAAACAATGTTATATTGTGTGTGCTTTACTATTATCATTATTGAGTATATTTAAGTTGATGATGACAAAAGAAAAAGACAGCCTTGGCATTAAGTCAACAACAAGTCAGTGTGCGGATTGTCAAACTTCCGGTGCAAAAGTGAGAATTACAGTGAAATATACAAAGTTTTGTTACTGAAGGTGATGACGGTTTGAAGAAATAAGGTGAAGAAATAAAGGTGGGTCTTTACTACTGCTTTTACAAATGACTATATCTGTCTTTCTTCTTTTGGTATAAATGGTATTACCATCGTTTAAGCTTGTACTTGTATATATGCAATATATTTTGTACCTCTTCTTCATAAAGTCAACAAGAGACAGAAATAATTTTATACCCTAGCAAAATAGAATGTTAATGTGGTTTCTGTACAACGTGTATATATACAACCTTCAACCACATTACATACTCTTACAAATATACAATATTATAATTTTTAAAATTCAATTTTTTTTTCCGTCAAATACACTCGATATAATAATAATAATAATAACAACAAAAAATATTAAAAATTAAATATTGCAAAGATGAAAATGTAATGAATAAAATAATAAAATAATAAAAATTAAAAATATAGTTTTTTATGATAAATGTTTAAACACGAAAGCTACGTAATTACCGGGAAAACAATTACGTGACTGTTGAAACGAGATAGTAGTGTGGTCACATCTGTCTCTGGCATTTGTGCGGCAGTTTTTCGCTTTTCGTTAGTCTGCTCAGGTAATTCATAGGGTCGAAGAAAAGTGCAAAACGAAATACGATGTATTTACGAGCTTTCACATGGGCGTGCTTTTACACTGTTATCTATATATACACCTACATTTTTTTATATTTTTTATACTGTAAATTTCTGCATTTACAATATCCAACATCACGACTATTACCAATATTTATATAGGTATATATTGTTACTACAGCCTGTACCTTTGCGCGAAACAATTTTACCAAGCGTTTTAAATTTATGGATTGAATGTTGTGTGTATGCGATAGTGAAAAAAAAATTTACTAAAAGCACCTGACATAAGCTATGATGAAAAATGAAAATATATGTTCAAGAAAAGTTGTAAATAAATCATTCAAATATGCTTGATTCAAAAAAAAAAAACAACAAGACAAAAGTGTTGATTGTAGAATTGGATGAATGCATTTGACAATTTGTTATCGTATAAAAGTTTAAAAACATAAATCTTTATTCATATGGACAAATTAAATTGAAAATTATGTTTAGAAAATAAAATACTGTCGCAATACTTGATGATCATCATTTTTTATTTCATGGCTTATATATATTTTATTTGCGCACTCATTGGCTCTCTAAAATATTGACTTTTTTTATGGCACGTGTGTGATGTACTTGAACGATTTCTTTATCGTTGAATAAAGCAAAGGGTAAAAACTATTAATCAAAAAGTGGTTTTCAAACTGACACTACCACACTACGATATAAGTTGGAGCATAAAAAACCACAGAGATCCACAAAAAAAAAAGGATAAATGAATTGAAAAGAAGAAGGAAAGTGAGTGGAAGGTCAACGGTGTGAAGAAAACGGATGTGACCTATACGTTTTCACGTATGTGCAAACTATTGAAAGCATCCTAGGTATCCTAGATATCCTAGATAGTGGCTTTATGAATGAGAATGACCATAAGGAAATCTGTCAAACTACTGTTTTAAACATCGATAAATTATTGACTCTATAAACCATGTTTGAATAACTATACATATACTTTTATACTACACAATGAAAAATAAAATTGTCTATTTGATAGATGAAAATAATATATTATAAAAAAATTTATATCAATAAAAATTGGAAAATAAAAATTAAAAGTAATTATAGTGGTAAGAAATTTTTGCATAGAAAACTTTGTTTTCAATTGGCATTATTATTTGGAATCCTAATAGAAATACAAATTCGAAAATAAATAAAAAGATGGAAAATAATATATATAAATAGGTCTATTATGCAGACAGACATTGACAAGCAAAAATCAACGTACAATACGATTTCATGCAATTTTGACAGTTCATCTGCACGCCTTCAATACACATCCTCTTTTGCCAATCACCAATATTCCACGGTTTTTGAACAGAATAATAATAATAATAATAATAATAATAATAAAAATAAAAAAATTTACACAGAAAAATTGAATTTTCAGGCACTTGGTCTTTTCATTCTACATATTTTATTTAATCAATATAGAGAGAACAATATAATAATGACAAAAACTTTATCCCAATTTTTAAAAATAAGAACAAAAAAAATTTATCACTATCAACAGTATACGGTTACTTTTTTTTCATCACTAAACCTCAATTAAAAGAAAAAAAAAAGCTCGTTATTTTATTCATGTTAAAATAAAATAACAAGACTAAAATGGAATTATATGCAAAAAAAAAATTATATAAACAAAATAAATTTTTTAAAGTGTTTATTTTATTTTAAAACGCTAATGAATAGCATGAGAATACACAAAAAGAATGGACAAAATTTTGGTTGTATTTTACACGTGAAATACAAAGAATATATAAATATTCATGTGGGAACCAATTAGGAAAATGCGTTAAGAGAAAAGTTTAATAAGACACTCCGGATGCGAATACTCGTATCGTCTAATGGCATAATATATTATATTAGTATGTGAGTGTCTGTGTGTACGTGTGTAATGGCGTAATTCAAAAATAAACAAAAAAAAAAAAACTTCTGTTCGTTGAAGGCTCATACTTGTCTTGCAACGCGAAAAAGTACTTTTGGTTTTTGAGAAATGAGTAAAATAAAAGTGCGAGAACACAGAATGAGAGCAAGAAAAAAAAAGTTAAATGAATAAAAAAAAAAACCACCTGCAAGTGATCTTTTTTTATTTTATTTTTATGTTCACTGGGCATCATTCCCCAAACTACCCTTCATATACTCTTATTCACGCTATCTTTCAGCTTCAACGCTTCGAATGTCCGCAGCACTTTTCTCCCCAATCCATCCAATTCGACAGCTCATTTTCGAACGTTAATTGCAATCGTGTTTTTAATCGAATTTCACCAAGCAATACTTGATCTTTCACTCTTACTTCTAGCCACATACATTCAGACAGACAACTCTAATGTATCATGTACAATAAATGAACTTAACAAACAAATCAAGTAAACTATATTATACTATTCAATAACTTTCTATATTCAAAGTCGATAAATTTATATGGTTTTTTATGTTTTTATTCATTTATACTTTTCGAAAAAACCCCATGTGTACTATTAATATAAATCGATAATTTAAAAAAACAATGAAATAAAGTAAAAACATTATTACAAACCAAAAACATCTACAGTAGACTTAACACCTGACAAGTGTAAAAATAAAATGAAAAAATCGCCATAATACCGAGGAGAATAATAAAATCATTCGTGCACGTTCTGGAGTCAGGTGCAAGTCTTGAGTTCATAGAAATAAAAATAATCGAAAAAAAAGAAATAAAAAAAAAGATGAATAGAAATATATGTGCAAAAATAAGAGCATGCATGTTTATAAAATATCTTTTCAAATTTTACGTTTACAATATGTCTTTCTGTCACAAGTTTTTTGTTATTGTGATGATTGTATAACTACACGAATATATAAGATGAATAATAAAAAAATAAAACCAAGAGAGAACTATTCTGCCAATTTATATACACACATAGAAGAATAAAGAAAAAGAAAAGGGGTAAAAAGAGATAGATTTAGGATTTAAAGGGAGTGTAAAAAAAAAAAGGTAAAAACATAAAATCAACGAAGGAGTAAGAGTCAAGCTGTCGCGCCAAAAGAGGAGGAAAAAATGGACACAAAAAGAAAAAAAAGGCAGAAAAATATATAAAGAGTCTTTTAGGAATGGTAAACAGAAAAATAAGGGATGGGGTTAAAATGAAAACTCACATGAGAAAACCACAAGAGAAAAATATATATATAAAAAGATATACGTGACATTACGAGATTACGAATGGAGCAAGAACAAGTGCCATTCTCAAAGGAAAAGTAATTCAAGAAAAGAACATGCACATTATTTGTATTATCTATATATCACTAAATATATGTATAAAAATATTCCGACTGAAAGGACACGTCACAATTTTTACATTGTAAGTATATATGCACAAATCCAAGAACAAAAAAAAATTTTTTTTTTTAAATACAGACATTTTCCTACACTCTCTGTTAGTTATTGTTATTATTTTTTTTTGATGGATATATGCATTCTCTCCTCGCCTCGATACTTTTTCTTTTCATTTTTTATACTCTTTTATTTTTGTTATTTACTGTACGTTTTTTTTTTTTTTTTGTTTCTTTAAATTTTCATTTTTTTAATCCTTTTTTTTCTTCTACTTTTTCATCATTTTTCCGTGTTTTCTTCGGGGCAATTTAAAAAAAAAAAAGCTCGGGATATTGTCACACTCAGTCGTGTTATTGCGTACTCGTCATGATGGTTTTATACTACTACTATCACTGACTTGAGAAAGAAAATGTATGAAGAAAAACAAGTTTGAAAAAAATAAAAAAAAAAAGCACCAAGAGGAAAGGCGTGAACTGCAGTTTTCAAATATCGACCATTGTCATAAATATATATTGCAAGTCTCATGTGCAAAAAGATAAAGTAAAAAAAAAAAAAATAAAAGAAAATATATACATATAAAAACTATATATAACAATGATAAGAAAAATGTCATTGTCATGGATATAAGTGAAAGAAAAATTTGTGAAATCACTTGATAGCTGACCTCTCTACCTTGTAAACTTTTATTATTATTATTTAATAATTTTTATTTTATACTTTACAAAGTAGACAGGTAACAGCAGCAGTATGTAAATTTTTATAAAGAAACTGCAATAGAGTCATAAATTCTCATGAAAAGTCAACAATATTGTCAACAGTTTTAAATTTTCAGTATATACACCATTCACTAAGCAATTTTCACTATCTGTCATTTTCTTTTGAAATTGATACGTGAATTATTAGATTTATTTTATGTTTCTAGTTTTATCATTTCTATATGTCCCTCATTTTTATCCCATCAGCCATAAAATCAGTGTTCCATTTATCCTACCAAGACATAAACTTCCGAGCCAATATATATATATATGTTGAAATTTTCAAGATGATAAGATATATTTTACAGAGATGAAGTTTTTTTATTTTTTGTTTTTCGTTAAAGATTTGAGGGTTGAGGGGGCAATACGAAAAAGAAAAAGGGGGCGTATGAAAATAAGAAAAATGTGAGGGTTAACGCATGAGACTATTTACCCAGTTGATCGATGATGCCGGATGAGAAAACGATGCAGTATACGATATCCTGAAGAAAGAACTTTTATTCAACCCAACCCAATTTAAACTCAACGCATTCTTTCATTTTATCTGCACCTTTATCCGCATATTTTTTCTTTCGTCGCTCTTATGTAAACGATCAATCTAAATGGAAATAAAACTTTTTTATTTTTTTCAACATTTTTCTTTTCTTTTGTACTTGGCTTTTCAGATCTATATTATTATATTGTATTTTTTGTTTTATCATTATTTTATTACTCAGAGTAACGAGATATACTAAGTGCTCGGTTGTTTTTCCATCTTTTATAAAGAAAATAAGTGAGTCTGAGGACAAGTTTGTGTATATATCAATAGCAATTGTAAATTTGCCATACATCTACTATATTTCAGCACGGGTATATACAAATAAAGAACGACAAACGGAAAAATAGAGCATAAAGAATTGAAAAGATGAAAAAAAAAAAAAAAAATCAATTTCGATTTCCTTGTTACCTTCGCTATTCTTCCGTGAATTTCCCGTTGAGGGATATCTAACCGTCCAAATAAACTTTTTTTTTTTTATATTTATTTATTTTTAGAAATTTTCAATCTCGCATTGCATCGACACCTATAGCTCAACGCGAAAATAGGTGTTTATTATATACATTGTAATCCATATAGGTATATATGTATATATATACAAGTCGTATATGCATTCATTTTTTCAGCGATATATACTTTTGCAGTGTCGATGTACACCTTCAACTTGCTAAGATACCTTACAAGTATTTTATTCGATGAATATATCTGTATGAACATATTGTCGTATAAACTACACATGAAAAAAGCAAGTATAAAGTGCTTTTGGCATCTCAACGATAAAAATCTCCTCGAAATCGTAAAGTTGAATTGATATTTTTCGTTGCACTTGTAATATTAAATATTTGATTTTTCAAATATTTTGAAAAGAATAAAAAAAACAATCAAAAATAATACCATTATCTAACTTTCATTATCATTAATTTCTTTTATAATGTTTCAATTCATTCGCACCGTAAAGCAGAAAAATTTGGATAATTAAAATTAAATCGTATATAGACGAGTAAGTTCAAGGAAAAATCCGATTAAAATTTTTATTCTTGAATATTTTTTTTAATTTTAACTTTCAGCTTAATTATTTTTTTTTATTATTTTCCAATCAAATATAACAAAGTAGCTACCGTCAATTAAAATGGCTTTATTTTTTTTAAGCTAAGGAAAACGAGTTCAACAGCTACTATCATAAAAATTTGATATAAATTGAAAACATTTTAAATTTTCTCCAAGAAATTTAAATTATAAAAAAACCTATATTTCGAAATCATTATTTTATTATCTATTCAATCTAAATTTATACGTTGATAATTATCATGTCGAATTTATAGTAGCCCGAAAAGAAAAACTATTTAAATTGCAATTGAAGTCGTATGTGTATAACTGTGTATATATATATATTCGCATATATTGACTTTAGCAAACTAAACGAAGTCGTTTTGCATTATTCGTCATTGCTTTCAGCAGTAAATTTAAGTTGGCTTATATTCAAGTCTTCATCGAATTCACGTCAGTTATAGGATGAACTTTCTGTGAAGAAAAGTCGAATGTGAATTGACTGGTCGATTGATTATATATCTCAGAAAATTCAACAAGCATACAATCAAAATTTAAAAAATAAAAAAAAAGAATATTAATCGAAAAAGAAAATTACTGTAGAGAACGTAATTACATACAGGTGATTTTTCAAAATTATTTTACCACGAAAATTAAAATAAATTATATTATAAACTACAATAATAACGCCTCGATGAAGAACGATATTACGCACCTGTCACAAAAGAGCTCGTAATGAAAAAAAAAAAAAAAAAATATAAATAAAATGAGCAAAGCATGCATAAATAAGGAAAATTCATCCAAACGAAAACTTAGTAAATATATATTAAAGGAAAAAAGTCCAGTAGGAAAAGTACGTTATAATGATGGCAAAAAAGAACAATTAATAATAACAATGATAATAAAAAACTTTGTAATTTGTATTCTTCTTGAGTGAGTAGCTTTAACGTACATAAGTAAGCATAAGGCGCCAAGTTAAGGGAGCGTAAATGCTCAGCTTACCAGTGATAGCGATCAAAAATTATTTCCCCATCTCCTGCCCTTTAACAAATAACCAAGTATCTAAAACTGGATTTGACGCTTCGTAAAATATCTTTTGAAATAAACTTCTTCTTCTTCTAAATTGTCGTTTTTTTTTATTATTTTTTCTATTTAAAAAATTGCATCCCTCCTTATTACAAACTGCATAAAATATATACTTCAAATTGACAAGAACAATTAGCATCAAAAGAAGCTTGCATCATTAATATTTGAATTTTTTAATGATAAATATAATATACAATTTGAAATGCGTATATGAGCAAACTTTAAAATAATAACTTTTCCATTTACTTTTATATTTTATATATAATTGTGGCAGTAATCACTGACACTGGGTTTATGCAAAACATTTATAAGAACCGATAAACATGATAGTTATTTATATATACAAGAGTGTCTAACAAATTAAAGCAAGTATGCAAGTAGCAATAAATTGATGATGCCTTCTAACGCTGTCACTGGATGCTTCTTCATAAAACTATCCGAGAACTTAACAACCGCTATGCTCCTATACTATAGACTGTTGAAACTACTCTTTAATGCATCAAACTATCATATATATATATATATATTGATCTGCGTGTTTTCATGACGTGTTTCTCGTGCATTCGAGCTTAATGAGATTTCAGGAAACCCGAGGAGCTATACTATCAAAGCATAAAATTGCAAATAAATTTTTTTTTATTTATCTTTTTATTCTAAACAATTTAGTGGTATAAGTATCTTCACCTTGATACTTCATCTTTCTATAAAATAAATAAAGACTTGTTTCCTTTTTGTATATATAATACACCTGTACCCGAGGAAAAAAAAAAAGCTCTTGTATATGTGTGAGGGTGCACCGAGAAGATTGTCGATTTTATTTACTAGATATATATGTACTCTCTATCACCCTTCGTCGTCGTTGGGGGTTACTAGCCTCAAGATTTTACAACACACAAAATATATAGACATATTCTGTGTATACGTTTATATAGAAAAACGGAAGCTTTTGGGCGTCGTGAATTTCTCGACAATCGCGTCTGGCTTAGTTCCAAAGGACTTTACTCCGCAAAACTTCTAAATCTATCCCTTCTTTTCTTTTCTTCGTCTTATTCTTTTCCTTAAATTTTTTTTTTTTTTCGTTTCCTTTCTTAACCCCTTAGTTTTTGAAACCTTTTACTTTTATTTTTTATTATTTTTATAACAATCTTATGTTTCATGGTACATGAACCTAAGAACCAGAGAAGACACCAAATTTTCAAACAAACTCTTTTCCTTTTTATTTTTATCCCGGCATTGAATTACTCTATTAGTTTGACTTTTATGATGATAAATAAATTTCCAGGATATTAGTTTTTTTTTTATATGTATTTGGAATGTAGATTCATATATAATATCTATATAATGAAAGGTGTAGGTAATACGAGAAGAAAATATATACTGGATATACACATAATATGAGGAAGGGGTCAAATTGCCTCAATACCACAATGGATCTAATTTAGAAATTCGTAATTACGCCACCTGGTTTACGATGTACTGTTGCACTTCCTGCTGCCTCAAATCAGTCAAGGTGTGGTACTAGTACGTATATATATAAATTTTATGTAGTATATACATAGCAAATTGCTTGGTTGCTGTGCAGAATGAATAAAGATGGTATGAACTTTAGTCTGATGAAGAAAGGTTAGGTTTATTCTGAACAAACTCAAGACTATATACCACCAAGATATACACCAGAGAATTATGTTTGCATGTACCTACTTGGCCCGAGGGACATTGTCTTTTGCTGTTTTCGTAGTGACACTTTTTTCATATTATATTTAATAATGTTTTTTATAAAAGCCATAACTTGAAGTTTACGAAAATCATTGTAGTAATATAGGATTCATTAAATGTACGTGCATTTTTTTTTTTTCTTTTAGAATTTTCCCTAAACAAGATGCGAACAATAAATAAATAAATGAAATAAGTTATATATTTTTTTTATTTCCTTAATTTCTTTCATTATTGAAAAATTCAACTTTTTTAATAGAAAAACTGTCAATAACAGGTTTGTTAAAAGTTGTCGTGTTATTGTTCAAGAAAAAAAAAAAAAACGACGAGTATCTTTTGTTATCCTACATTTTCCGTACTATTATTTGAGATTAAATTTGAAAAATAAATAATCAAGTTTTTACTGATATATAACAAAAATCAATTTATTTTATTATTATATTAATTCATATTTTTTTTACCGTTTAAAAAAGGATTTATTTCAATCTATGTTCTCAATGTAAAAAGAGTATTATTTTCAACTAATATTTTTCTAATCCAAGAGAAAAAAAAACTTGTAAAATCAATGTTACTGTGTATATATATTTGAAAAAACATTGTGTGGAAAATGAAAATGTAGACATACACAAAATGTTTTGTCGTTTTTTTTTAAAAAAATAAAAAAGAAAAAAAATCACTTTGCAAAGTGGTAGGTATATATACTCTTTTACAAATTGGATCGTTAAAAATTTTATACTATCATGAACTTTGACTGTGTTTCTCATTCTCTTTCATTTATACTTCCACTCGTCATCAACCTTTTGGAGAGTTTACGTGGTATTTATATATATTGTATAAACCGGAAGAAAGCCAAAAATCGTTGCAGTCAGATTTACCGTTTGTTCCCCAGCGATTTAACGATTTTTCTTTTGATCATAAATTTTCAATAAAATCAGAGGTAAAACTCTCACGCATTTAATCAATCGACGAATCAAGCGATTGAAATTTATGGACTAAACGTGCTAGTGATTTGAAAAAGATTTTGTTAAATAGAAAATCAAAACTCACACTATTATACAATATAGAACACATATACATAAAAACATAAGTATAAGCTCGAGAATATAAAAAAGAGAGCATTCTTCGGATCAAATTTTATATGTATTTCACCTGTTTATTTTGAGGTATACGAGCCGTATATTTTATATTTACCACCTCTCGGATATTACGTTTTTTTTTTATTTATCACGACACACAAAATTTTCAGACACGAACGATTTTATTTGAAGTTAATAATATATAAAATTTTTAAAAAAAATCCAGTTAAAATCCAATATATTTTATTCAATCTGATTGTGATTTTTTTTTTTTTTTTTAGATGAAAAGAAAAAAAAAACGACCTATCTAACTGTCTAAATAATGATGATAATAATGATAGAATAAAAAAATTAAATTAAAGTGGTGACACGTGGGTGAATGCATGGTCTCAATGCCAAAAAAATTAAAAACACTGAGTCACATACAAAAGCCTCAGTAAAAAGTGGCAAAAAAGAAGAGAAAAAAAAAAAAGAAATATATATAGTTTATAAAGGTCATCTACGAAAAGCCGAGGGCAATTTTTACTAATTTAAAAAACCTCTTACATTTATTTTTCTTACTTTTTAACTAACATCCCGTCTTGTTAAATTCAATAAACTCAATTTTGAATCTAATTTTCAAATTTCTTTTTATTCATGTTATTATATTTATTTCGTTTTTTTTTCGACTCAGTTTAATATCAATTAGCACATCAAATAAAAAAATGAAATAAAAATAATATGTTCTTATTACAATTCATGTACATATATATGTATTTTTGAATTAAAAAAAGAAAAAAAAAAAAAAAAAAAACACCTGTGACTTGGAAATTGTAAACGTGAGTTGAATAAAAATAATGAATAAAAAATTTATACACACGAACCAATAATTTTTATTGAAATATAATTAGTATAACTTTTTCACCTTTATGTATTTATAATTTTTATTTTGTTTAATCATTTTTAAATAATGATTATATATGGCTGCCTTAATAGGCACCAGAACAAGTGTATAAGTGGACAGGCATATGTCCCTTTCTAGATTGGAGGTACACAGGTGCAACGATGCAAGTCCGATTACGTGTTTTGATGGGCAAAGTAGATAGAGGAAACCAGTATACAGACTATTTCAAATCGACCTCAAATTTCTACAACCACTAACATATATATAAACCCACATGAAAATTCCCTTTCTAGACAATTCCACGCACACACAAACGCGATATACAAATGTTTAGTCAAATTCTTTAGACCAGTTAAATTCACTTGTGGTGCAACAAACATTCGCATTGTTATCACCTGAGCTTTTGATTTAATTTACTTGAATTGAATAAAAAAAAAATTATTAAACAAAAACATAAATTTTAAAATACAAAATAAAAATATTATTATTTTCATATATGTATTTTGTCAAAATATGTAATTTAATGCAACAACGATCAGTACACGTTAATCAATAATTTACAAAATCAACAAAACCACACGCATCCAATTTTCATATCATATATCATATCTGCGTATGATGCACCTTTTGTATTTATATATATATAACATGTATGTATATATGGGATGATTCTAAAGTACTCGATTATTACAGGGTAATGTTCAGAATCAAGTTGAGATATTACCACAGAATTATCAGACTCGATCGATAGCAATTTACTACTTCACTGCACTTGCCTTTTCATTATTATCTACGTAACTATTCATTTTTTTTTTTTTTAATCATCTTTTTTATTTTTCTACTCACGGATATGCCTGATTTTCAAAACATCTAATTAAACTGAAAAATTGTTTAATGTCAATTAGCATGTAATTACACTAAGTGATTTTTTAAAATCAAATGAAATTATAAAATATCAACAGAGTGTATAATAATTAGCATGAAAATAATAGATTTTATTTATTTTCGTCGTCTTAATTTAATAATGAAATTATTTTGTGAATAATAAAATATGATATACCAAATAAAACAAAAGTTCGTTTATTATTTTATTCCCTTTGGAATAATATTTTTCGTAGACCTTCTTTTCTTGATTTCCACTTTACCTCTGTCATTTTCTTTTTTTTTTCTCTTATCGTAACTTTGTTTACCGACCATATCGCAATTTTTCTTCAACTCTAACATTGCATTTTTATATGTCTACAATAACTCTATTTTATGCTAACCCGAGCATGAGATCAAATTTTAAGGTTTATTTAGGGTCAAAATAATAATAATAAAAATAAAATAATAATGTTAAATGGATGGGATGCTTGTATGTGAATTTGATAGAAGATATATTTTTTTGAATTTACCATTGACAGTTGTTGATATCCAGAGAATAAATAATGTGTAAAGAATTATTTTGATTGAGTCCCTCGATGAACCGGTGTTTTTTCCAAATTGTTCCATTATGATTTTTTTTGGTATTTGCATTAATTTATTTCACGAGTACATCGACACTTAACTTATATTATACAACAAACACACACTAAAACACTCATTTACACTACACAATATATATTTTTTTTTGTCAATCAAACGCCTCTTCGAGTTTAAAGCAATGAGACATTGATTTCGAAAAAAAAAAAAAAAGATTTACGCGTGGGCGTTTCCGAAATTCGATAACGTTGTGACCCGACGGACAAAATTGACGTCACAAAAGTTGAATTTATTTTTTTTTATATCTTCTTTTTACGAAAAAAAATAAATTAAAAAAAAATTTCTATTCTATTTCCTTTATTTTTCGACGAGCACTGGTCGATGCAACACGAGGACGTTTATCGTTATTCTGCACACACAGAACGACACATTTATTTATAAATTTTTTTTTTTTTAATTATTTATTATTTTTTTTTATTTCTCTATTTGACTTTTGATTTATTTATTTTTTGTAGTTTTACTCGTTTCGAATGGTTGCGCGCACCATAGCCGGTTTTAATCAGGAAACTGGAGTCAGTCCTCGATGTTTCTGGACTATATGTATTTTCCTCCCGTCACTATAAACCAGGCACCAGCATTTTTTAAATTTTATTTTCATACAATCGTTTTTTTTTTTTATTTTATTTTATTTTTTATTTCAACCAACAAACCAGTAAAATCGTTGAAACTGTCACCAGTAAATAATGTACAGATGAATTAAATAAAAGTGTATATATATTCATAAAATTTTAAATAGAGCATTGACTTGTCATTAATGTCACACAGCTTTGACAAACCTCAAAATTCAATGCACTGTATCCTGACAACTACAATTCACTTTTTCAACAATAAAATCTCTTTCTGTATGTAACTTTTTGGTAAATTCGTTGTATTTATTTGAAGATATAACAAAAAATAAAATTATAAATAAAGAGTATTTTTCCATAACTATTTGGTGGATAAAAATATATAAATCATGTGTCAACTTGAATAAGGGGATTATCAATCATTCTCAAAATAATTATAAACAAAACTTTATGATAAATAAATAAAATAATTGATAAACTAACGAGTGTCCAAACGGGCGCGTCTCGTAGCCCGTGGATCGATCGAACAACTTCACGTGTCACTCAGTAGCGCGTGTCAATCTTTCGTCAGTCCAAAAAAAATTTCAATTTTTTTTTTAAACGAACCATTTATTCACAACACAAATATATTTTCATCAATATTTCCCTTATCAACTTTTTGGTATGTTATTCCATTAAATGTCACTGTCCAAACATTATTCTGTTCTTTTTTTTTCAATTTTTTTGTTATTTTGTCGTTTGTTCAAAAATTATCGACAAGTTAAACTTTATCAACAAAAAATTTGGCAATTGAAAAAAAAAGTTATATCACTTCAGATTATAGCAATAATCATTATGTACTTAAAAAATTTTGTTTAAAAAAAAATATTATTTAAATAAATGAAACACACGATTGACAATGTTATTGTTTATTTGAAAAGTGTCATAGAATATTTAAATATGCTTAACGCGCGCGGATTTTAAAAATAAGCAACGGACAACCTCACTCGACGAGGGTACAGACGCGTGTGCCCCTCAACCGGGTGTGTGGATTTCTAGAGAGAGAAAAAAGGCCTTTGCCCCCGCAAAGATTCACGGAAATTTACGGTTTTAATCGAGCTTTTCCGAGCAAGCGCATACGCAATAACATCATCAAAAATCCCAACCCATCCCAACCCACCCCAACCCATCCCATCCCGACCCCGGGTCCATCCACAGAGCGCCGCCGCTGCTATCACAAATGCTCCTGGGCTGAAGCTGGTGCTGTTGATGATACTGGTGCTTCTGCCTGTCGCTACCGAACACATCTATTTTGTATATATATATACACACATCTTTCTTGTCTCTATCACTTTCATTATACTGTATGCACTCACACAATATTTCTTTGACTATTGTATGTACTATTTCTTTTCACCATAAAACACATCGTCACGCTTGTCGACAGGTAAATCCAGATAAAAATACTTTCATAATGATTAATCAAATATATTATTTTACTATAGAAGCGCGTGTACATATATTCCTTTATTTTTTTTTGTTAACAGTTTATCGACGATTTACTAATTTAAACAAAAATTTAAGAAAAAAGAAAATTCTAGTTGAACAAGTTGGAGGTCAAATAATTAAATACCTAGAGCGAAATGCATTTCCGTAATGGTTTTCGAGAAGAACAATGGTCTCAAAGTTCTCTTTCAATATTTATTCGGGGCTTGGATTAGCTGATTCTCTCTTTACTCCTTACTTTGCAAGCACAAAACCCCTTACGAGCGTATCTTTTACCAACAACTAACAAATATATATAGATATACAACCATCAATATAGCAACACTAAGTTATATTTCCATTTTGCTGTATTATTGTTGTGTGCTTACGTTTTAGCATTGTTAATAAAGATTGCCGTAGCAACAACAAAATATTATTCTACCTTACGTAGCAAAGGATTCACTCGTCTCATTTTATTGTGTGTATATCTATGCTAAAAATCAACTTGGAAATCCTATATACAAAAAGAGGATGAAAAATCCAAGAGAGGGAAAAATATTTGACAAGACGATTTTAAAAGAATCTCCATTTCATTCAGATCACGTAAAGAACCTAAGGGAATGAGTAATTTATCAACAATTTCAATAAAATCGCATCATTTTGAAACTCAATTACACACCCGAGGCATCGCTCTTGATCTCTCATATCACTCTCAATTTTTTTTCTTTTCTATACGCACACCGATACTAGTAAGCATTTTTTTATATCATTATTTTTTATTTTTATTTTTTCTATTTTACTAACAACTAAAAATCCAAACTTACTTTTTTTATTTCATTAAATGGCAAAAGAAAAAAAAAACAACTTTCAAGTTTTGATTAGTCAAGGATCGAAACGACGAGTTTAAAACGAGCGAGCACAAAAACTTTTCAGTGAATAGTTTTTTTATATTTTTTTTTTGACTTGAAATACCGAAATATATAGATATATTTAATTCATTAAATATATTCAACGAGACTATTTTGTATTTACAAGTATTTAAATCAAGAATTATAAACGAACCAAAATAAAAAAACGACTTATAAGAGTATTAAAAGTTGATGATTGCAGATCATGTAAACATAATAATGTTATTTGTATTTTCTATAAATATTTAATTAATCTTAATCCTACTATGCAAAATCAATATCACAAAATTATATTTAATATAATGTAAATATAATTTTCAAAAACTTCAAGCTTTTAAATATTTTTATAAGCAAAAATTTCATGAAGTTATTCTAATATTCTGAGAATAAAGTTTGACGAATGTATATTATTTTTTTATATTGGACATGCATACCGATGCAATCGTTGTGATGATAATAATTTTGGAATATTGAGTTACGCATAGTGTATGATGATGAGAATTGATATTGGTAAATGTATATATTCTACTGGTCACATGAACAACATCGAGAAAATACAACATAACATCCAATCATGATGCCATAGTGTCTGTCAACCATGATTTTACTCAACTCTACAGGTACATTATATATATATTGTGACTTGTTTTATCTGAGCTATATTTTCTACCCTACTTTAACGATTATTTCGATAGATAATATATACTTGAGGGCGTTGTATATACATGTATATACAAGCCAACGCATCCAACAAGGAATATCGTTTAATACGTTATGTGCGCTTGGTAAAGTTAGATGAGTCTCGGAAACACGAAGATATAGTAAAATATTTGTATTTATGTGTGCATGAGGCTGTCTCATAGTTGATGAAATTTATTTTGTATGGGGAATAAAATTTGTAGAGAATATGTAGGGTGGTGATGGCCAGTGAAGAGAAAACAAAGTTACATTATGTGCAGATGAATTTATATATATATATGGTTTAATTTTATCCATTGCCTAAGGGTTGACCGGATAAGATAAATATAGAAGCTCTATATATGAGAGAAGAATTAAATTGAGAGAAGGAGAGACTTTATTTATGCAGACAATAATCTACACATTGTCTACTGGAATGGGCATCATTGACGAGTAATTAATAATCCATTGTCATAGCATACACACAAGTTTTGTTTGACAATCATTCACCAATAATAACAACTACATTTCCAGGAAAATTTGATCATCAGATGTCATCAGATCTTGACCGACTCATTAGTAATTTTAATTACAGCTTAATTATATTATCTATGTTTATATTTTCTAAAAATTGATATACTTTGTATCGGTTTAAATTGTTTAACATCACTTTTTTTTCAGTATTTTAACACTTGGTAAAATTTTAACTCAAGTTTCAAAATATTTATTGCTTACTTTGTTGTCATATTTCAGCTCAGTTTATGCTAATACTTTTTTTCATTTCTTTTTTCTTTCTATTTTACAAGATTAAAATTTCACCGGCTCAGATTTCTTTGGCTCAAGTTTGTACATCTAAGAATTTCATTCAAAAAAAAATATTCAATAAATATATATATATATATATATAAACTATTGATTATTTTTGATTAAAAATTTGTTTGATATTAAAATTAATAAATATTTTTTCTGATATTATTTTTTTATTTTTTCATAACATATTTCTTTGGAACAAGTTTTCAATCTAAAAATTTCAATCAATCAATCAATCAATCAATCAAAATATTTGCATGCATATAGCCAATAAAAAAAGAAATAAAAATAATAAATGAAAACTAATATGTATATATTTAAAAACTAATTAATATCTATCGCAATTTCATTAATTTCTAAATTAATTGATAAATATGTATGATCCGTTTATGATGATTGATTTCATATTGATGGCAATTTTCAGCAATGATGTATCTGTTATTCTGTTATTACAAACAGGTGTTGCTGTATAATGAAAATTTGTTGAGATTCGCGTGTCAATGACGTAGTCAATAAAGTTATCAAACAATGAGTATATGATAGATAGAACAAGTAAACCTGCACTTGGAATAATTGTATATAAAGCCCCCGAAGCTGCAATGTCGCTATATTATGTCGTTATTTTACATGTTAACCCTAAAGCTTGTTATGAGATAGAAATACAAGTAACCAACTAACAATTCAACAAACTTCACCTGTACATATTCCTAAATCAGTCAAAATGTTGCTGCTCCTGTGGACGACACTGACGCTACAGGAGGTCATGTTGCCGAATCTTGTTACATCTACTATACTACGACTACTTGGGTGTTATATACATATGCTCATTCAATCTATATGCACAATACATATATATCTACATGTTTATTTAACTTAGGACGATGCACTCAGCTTCTGTAAATGGTTTATAGAATATTTTATTTGTGTATATATATATATATATCTGTGTACGCAATACAATTGGCCGCACGAATGAATCGATATTTTACTCGTACGTGTCTAGCTCCCGGTGGCAATAACTGACCTCGTCTGTTCTACACTTTATATATTTTATATATTATTATATGTATATACTGCAGGTACATAGATCGTGCTGACAAGAATCAACGTTTTATCGAACGAGTGACCTACACTATTTGTTTATTCATTTAATATGTATATTATATATTCTTCTTGGTGTTTTGTAATATTTAAATGTTTAAATTTTTATTTGTCGGTCTAAATATAAAATCTAGTGTTAAATACACAATGACAATATGTCTGATTGAAAAATAAATATATTTATATATAAATATCATATTCAATTGTATGATGTATGTGTTTAAAACTTAAAATATATTTATCCCGGGTTATAATGATTGAATTTTCTAAAATCTCATTGTATTCTATTGACTTATGAGTCTTGAATGGTTACGACCCTCGTTGACATTGTATATACAACAATATTGAACTCCGGACAAATGCTTTGTGGTTAAATTTTTTATGTTGAATATATAGTTAAACGTTTTGTACAGGAGCAAATACAACAAAAGATTAAATACAAAACCAAAAAAAATATATATTTATACTATTGGTATACATATTATGTGTATAAACTCTTATAGAATAGAAGCTTGCACTTTAATGTTTATACATTCTCTTTCAACACATTGCCCAGTTGTAAAATTTACAAAAGCATCCAATGAATAGAACGTGAAATTGTGAGGTTTTTGTTATGTTTAAGTAAACATTTTGAGTTTAAGTATCAAGAGATTTAATTGTCGCATCAAAATATCAAAAAGAAAAAAAAACTCATGGAATTATTTAATAGTATAAATGGTAAAATAAAAGAAAAATAATGATGATCCTCTTAAATACAGAATTATTTTAATTGTTTGCAATTTAAGTTGTACTGTTTTTTAATTTAACTTTTTTATAGAAATAATATTATTTCGTTCAGAATATAAAAACTAACGTTTCGTTTTTTTTTTTTTTTTAATTGTAATTTTATTTCAGCTGTTCAACTAACACTATGTTTGATAGAAAATTTCAATCAAGAGTTATTTACACAAAAGTATGCTTATGTACGAAAACGTATATAGCAAACTCGTATCTCGTTGAAATGTCATCGATTGCACCAGTTAGTCCTGACTACGTTGATATTTTTTATTCTAAAACTGGATATAAGCCAAGTTTACTGATTGGAGGGCTGTTTTATACTCGAGTGTGACTCGCCAACACAACTTGGACATTCCCAACAAAGCTTTTTTATTTTCTACTTATTTTTTTTTAAATAAATCGTATTATTTATTTTTATATTCTCGTTGATGACCTGTCAGCACGATAATCATCATTATTTGTCAGACTGTTAATTATTCTTGACACTTTGTCAAAGATGTATTTTTTTCTACTAAATACTGACAAGATGCTGGATTTTTTTAAACAAAACTATTCAGAAAATTAATAGTGGCAAGTTAACGTGCACTGAACTCAACAATAATTAAATAATTTTCTTGAAACTATTATTATTATTTTATATTGTCTTTCAAGTATTTATTAAAACTTTAATTTAACTACCCGTAAAAAATTTATTTGTTTCAAACTCTTTTTGTTTTTAATTTATATATATAAAATCTAATTAATATATTACAAGTACCGTGAGATTAAATAATTTTCATTAATTATTATTTGCAACATAAAAAATTTTACGAAGAAAGTTACTGTCACTGATTCCAAGGTACTTGGCGTTGAAATTGTTAAAATGAAATGATGAAAAATAAGAAGAGAAGAAAAAAGGATAAAGAGATATTATATGACAAGCTGGAAAATCTTGGCGAAGACGATAAACGAAAAAGTACAACCAGTGGTAAATGCTTTGTTTTTCTTCAAGAAAATTGAAGAAAATATCTCGAAAAAAAAAAAATAGGAGACAATCTCACGGAATTGTATTGTTGTCTAGTTCATTTGTTGAATTTTAAAATTGTATATAAGATAAGGTAATAAAAAATAATAATCAAACAAATTGCAATTATACAAATTGTCAACAATTGTAATATTATTATATGAATTTTGTGAATTATACTTTCATAATTTCATTGTTTTTTTCTTTAATTTAAAAAATTGATGGCTTTGTGTGACAACTAAATAACTGAAATAACAAACACTCCTAAAAATTCGTCCAATATCATACTAATATGAAAATTCCACGTTTGCGTCGAAAAAAAAAAAAGAAAAAAATCCGATAATCAACAACTGAATATGTATTTAATTAATCTGGAATTTTTGGTAATTATTGTTTCGTAGTTTATTAAAAAAAAAATTAATTAAAATGACAGTAAAAAATTTATATTAATAAATAATAGAAAAATAGAAAAAAAAAATCTATCAAACGTTAAAAAAATATTATGATAACTAACTTTGAATTCTATATTTAAAATCTTTACAGACTATTATTTATTTTTCTATTATTCCATTGTATATATTATTAAATATACAAAATATAACATAAAGTTTTTTAATTTTTAAATATAATTCTTTCTTATTGTTTCATTTCATGGTTCTGTTGAGTTGCAGTATTATTATTACTAAGTCTAGAGTTTCTACCGTATACTCGAATTAAGTTTTCAAAATCCATGGAGCCATGAATGCACCACACACCAAATTATCTTTTGTGTTGAACCGACGCTCATTGCTAGACCGAAATACCTCGACCTCAAAATGAATGCCAATTGTAGTAAGCCAAGTATACTCAACAATTTTATAAAAGCTTTTTATATAAATATATGAAAATCATTGAAAAAAATACCACACCAAAATTCTCTAAAGCCAATTAAAAACAATTATAAGATTGTTTTTAATGTTAAAATTTTATTTTGCCACCTTTAACTTTTTTTATCTCGTGGAATTTTTTATGTATTTTTTTTTTTTTGTGAGGGTGCTGAATAATCATTCAGTTGATATCTCGTTTCTTTGGCTCAACGTACCGACAACTTTTTCACGAGGGTCGTACAAAAGATAATCGAAATTGGAAATAATTGGCAGACCATCAACCCTATATGGGTGAATAGCAGTGTGTAGGAGAAAAAAAGGTTTGAAGTTTCTTGGCAATAGATCACGCTTTGGCAAGCGTGACTCAATCGATCTTTCAACATCACAAATTATAAGAATACCCAATGAATAAAATATCGGAAACAATAAAAATCTACTATACTATTAAATTTTTTTATACATAAAGTCATATGAATAATTTTATTTATCAGTACGTGGCATGAAAGACGAATATAAAAAAAAGAAAAATTACCTCATGGTTATAACCACTTTTGAATATTTATTTTTATTCAAAGTTTTTAAAAATTTTCTCCGATATTTATTGACAATAGATAAATTATAAATGTGGATATTTTATTGAAAAATTTAAATAACCACGACTTGATAATAATTATTTTTAGTTTGAATAAAATGTAAAAAAAAAAAAAGAACGCCTGCATTAATTTTACATGCTTAACTCGTTGTAAAATAATTAAATGATTAAATTCAAAACATATTGTTCTTAATAAATACATGATAAAAATATTCATACAATAATTATTGCATGAAATTTTTAAAGTTAGTATATTTCTTGTTTAAAAGTTGTAGATAAATTTCCGGCTCAACTTGCAAGTTTAAGATAAAAGTTAGTAATTGAAAACATTGTCGGAAGGCTTTATGCTAAAGTTAAAACTTGACTTTTCAACAATGTGTGATAATCATAAAACTTGGGTTTGTGATTTAGAGCGGAAATTATTCTGAATATTATTTTCAAAATCTTGCCTGGTTGTATGAAATTTATGGATATTAATTTTTAATCTTTCGGCTTATAAGAAAATAAATATCATATAAATCATAATAAAAATATACACAGAAAATATTTTTTTACCAAAAGAATATTATCATAGAGTTTAAAACAAGACCATAAATAAAATTATATCAATACAGGTATTAATTTAATAAAATCCTACCTTTTTAGCAGATGTTAAACTTTCCACGTTGATCATCAAAATGCTTCAATGCCATATGTTGTAGTAGTAGTATCTCATGATGATTCTATCTGATCAGCACAGCAGGTTCAACGATCACAGACACACTAACTAAACACTAACAACACTTTTCTACTTTTCACCTAAACATTTTCAAAAAAACTTACCACTATCACTACTTTCACACACCACTTTTATATATTTAATATTTTAATCTTATTTACTTGATAATTCACTTTTTAGTATATTATATTTTTAAAATAGTTTATTGTTATTATTATTTGAAAATAAAGTCTCGAGCCAGCTGCTGATATTCATTTTCACATTGTTTTAAAGAGAGGCACGAGCTTCCTCATGCTCTACAGACCGAACTATGGTTTGGTTGTGAGCAATAATAGCGAATTATCAAAGTAAATTCTGATAAACATTGACAAAGCTCAACAAACCAAGTATTCACCAATAACCACTATAAGTGTGGCACATTAGCACCATGCCATAATCTTCAAGTGTTGATATTGGTTCAAGCCCAATGATTTGTACATGCAATTGAGGTTGAAGTGAACAACCACCAAGTGGTACCACAAACTAAAGTCAACGTAATTCGTAAGACTTTTAACATTGACATTATTCACTTGGTACTAGTTATGTTATATTTATCTTCTGATGTCTCAATTATTTTAAATAGAGCAGTAGCTTTCTTATCACGTTCTTTCCCTTTTATTGTCTGCATCATTGAAGCTTTTGTTTCTTTAATTTCACATACATTAGCAAGACTCATGCTTTCCTTATGGATATATTTGATGATACAGCTGTAACAATAAATTATCATTATTATTATATATGTTCAAGACTATACATTAATATTAAAAATCTAGTCTTTAATATCTATATTTTAAGATTATGTCAAATAAAAATAGTAAAACTAGTGATTTAACATCAAGTGAAAAAACAAAAGCTCTGCCAACAGTGATTAATTTTATTAACGGTGGTTTATCAGGGTAAATACTAAATGAACCAGTTGGTCAATCATTTTTTTTTCATATAATATTTGTTAATGAATTTTAGAATAGCAGTAACGTCCAATATAGATGTTATTATTATGTTATGCTTATTCATGGTCAAAGACACCATCAATTATTTCAGTTATTATTAAAATAGCAACAACTGAGGATGTTACTGCATTATAGAAAGGCTTTTTGCCAACATATTGTAGATTTGGTCCACACACTGTTATAACATTTATTTTTAACGAACAATTTGCTGAATTTTACCGGAAAATAATCATGAAGTGATTAGATGTTGTTTGCTCCGTGTTTTTTCTTTTAAAATAAAATGTACAATAGGCAAATTAATTGTATCAAAAATTAAAAATTAAGAGCATATTAACTACTATTATTTTAATTTAAAATCAAAAAAATTAATAAAATAAAAAAATATATATTAAGTATATTTGTATAAATTGAATAGGAAAAATCATTTACTTGATTAATAAAAAAAAAAAAAGAGCAAACGACATAGTAAAAAAATGCGCAATAAAAAAAAAAAACAATTCTCAGAATTGAATAAAAAAAAAAAAAATACACGACTTAATCAACACCGATAAAGAGAGAGAATATTAAATACATACGTAAAAGCAAGATAGAGGATAAGATGAAAATTGTTGACCCATTTCTTCAAAAAAAAACACAATTAATTGACTAAAACTATTCACTTTACACGCACCAACTCAATGTTTCTGAATTAAAGTATCAATTATTTACATTGTTACAATTAATAACAAATATATTTTTTGATAAATAAAAGCATAATCACGGAGTAACTTAAAGTGCGACCTACCAGGTCTCCGTTAATTTACACACTACATAATAATAAGATGGCGGCTCAACCGTTAGTTTGATGTTTTTTTTTTTTTAAGGTACAAATACAAATGCGCGAATTGTTAAATATGCAAATGAGACTTTTTTTTTTTTTTAAATAAAATATGTGCAATATGCAAATTACTCGTATCAAAAATTAAAATTTAAGGGCACATTAGTTACTATTATTATAATTTAAAATTAAAAAAATTAATAAAATAAAAAATATGTATTATATTTGTATAAATTAAAGAGGAACAATCATATAAA
>JAPYYR010000170.1:0-60236 GCA_030523065.1 Aphidius colemani | reverse complement strand
CAATTCCACCGACAAAATAGCAAGGAAAACCCTCCGAAACGTGATATCAAGATCCATTAAAATATTGTGCGTATCGGTTTTAAACAATTGTATTTGTTTGTTCCAATTGAAATAAATAATTGATAGTTTATTAATTGGTGAGTGAAGTATCATTCAATACAAAAAGTGAGATCAAAAGTGCGTGAAGAAAAAACAGTGTGTGAATAGTAATTTTTACGTGCAGTATATAACAATTGTTTATAAATAATCATCAAAAATGGGGAATGTACACACCTGCGGACCCAATGAAGCCCTCGTTGTATCAGGTTTGATTAAAAAATATTTATTACAATTGTTAATGCTTAATTATCACTGAAAAATTACAATAGGTTAGAAAATAAATGTTTAGGGAAGTGATGACGTCACTACCATGAAAAAAAAAAAAAAAAAAAAAAAATTTTATTACTCACGACATACGTCATTTCGAGGTTACAAGCTAATTTATTAGACAAGTGATTGACGCCCTTGCATTATTAATTATTATGAAATATATTGGATAGAATAAAAATAACATAGACTATCCTTTTAGTTATTTAATATTTATTATGTTTTTTTTAAAATTAATTACAACGTAAAAATACACATCTTTTATTGACTTCTTTTTTAACGTTATTTAGTTAAAAATAAATTATAATCTATTCAAGTGTTTTGTTGAAAATAGAGTCGAGGCGATGAGTAAGATGAGTCATTGTTATCATGTGATAAACAAATGATGACTTTTTCCTGACTAATTTTGAGAAAAGATAAGAAACTAATGTTTAGATTAGAAAAATAAAATAGATTTCTTAATGAAATAAATTTTCATTGGTCATTCAATTGAGGTAGTTTATTTAATTTGTAAATAAAAACTTTCGTAGGCTGTATACAAATAGCTGTATATAACGTTTTTATTTTTAAGGTTTATTTACCTTTAGTTATTGATTTTAAACAAATTATTTACCAAATATCACACATTTTATTTAATTGCAATTTTAAAAATAAAATTTTTACAGTTAAATATTTATGCCATTGCTTAAAGTAAAAAATATATTATCATGTGTCCTTATGACTGTTAGTTTGGATATTCTTGTTTAATTATATCAGATATTTTTTCGGCAATCATAAAAATTGGAATATTTGGATGACCAGACATGAGAGAAGGAAAAATACTGGCATCAACGACTCGTAGTCCTTCAACTCCATAAACCTGTATTTAAAAATTAATTCGTTTAGAATAAATTTGCAATAGAAAGAAACAAAATTTAGACTTACTTTAAGCTTAGAATTAACAACTGAAGTTGGATCATTTTGTGGTCCCATTTTGCAAGTTCCTGAATAATGATAGATGTTAAATGTAAGACTTCTCAGTCCACATTCCCAAAATTCATCGGTATCATAATCAAACTCTTCACATCCAGGAAGTGGAATATTAATTATTTCTGTTCCAAAATTTTTCATAGCAGCTGTTTTACTAATTTTCAATGTTAGTCTTATTCCGGCAATTAAAGTTTTCACATCTTCCTTGTTTGACATATAATTTGGATAAATTTTAGGCTTGTCATTGATATTTTTACTTTTTAACAAAATTTTTCCTCTGCTTTTTGGTCTTAAAATCATTGGATAGACAGTCACAGTATTTGTATCCAAATATTTACTGTAAGTTTTTTTCCAAAAATCATCAGAAATACCATAAGTCCCTCGAACAATATCTTGTGATGCAAAAGATGATGATACAAATAATAATTCAATGTTCGGGTATGCAGAGTGATTATTTGGTCTATCAGTATCTACAAATGCTATTGCCTCACATCCACCAACCATCGTTAATGGACCTGTTCTATTCCACATGAAATCTTTGATATATGGATTTGCAATATTTATTATTTCCCAAATAACTGGAGTAACTGGCTGATTTACTTTAAATATAAGTCCACCATATGCTATATGATCAATTAAATTTTCTCCAACTGGTGTATCAACTATTGTATCAATTCCCATATTTTTTAAATGTTTTTCTGGACCAATTCCAGACAGCATTAGTATTTGTGGACTTCCAATGGCACCAGCACTTAAAATTACTTCTTTTTTTGCATAAACATAATATATTTTGTTCATTTTTCTAAATTTTACACCGATAATTCTTTTTTTATTTGAGTCAAACAATAATTTTTTTACTAAACTATTTTTGGTAACTGTAAGATTTGGTCTGTCTTTTATTGAATGAAGATATGCTCTACTGCTACTATGTCTTGTTCCATTTTTCATGGTTGTTTGAAGATAAGAAAAACCCACAAATTCTCGACCATTGTAATCAATATATTTATATCCTAGCTCTGAGCCAGCATCAACAAAAGCTGTTGCAATTGGTGTATGATAAGGTGGATAATTAATATGAACTGGTCCATTATCATTGTGTAATTCTTTGTTATCATTGAACTCACTGATACCCATGGTTTCTAGTTTTTTAAAATATGGTAAAACATCTTTCCATGACCAACCATGATTTCCCATATTTGCCCAATTGTCATAGTCATTTGGATGTCCTCTTGTTGCAATCATGTAATTTAAAATACTGCTTCCACCCATGACTTTACCTCTTGGCCATAAACATGAATTATTATTCATTGCTCGACAATATTTTTCACTTGGTTCTGTTGAGTATTTCCAATTTATGTCATCACTATATTGAAACATATTAACAAGTATTGGAATATCCATTAATAAACTCTCACTTCGTCCTGCTTCAATTAACAAAACTTTGAATGTTTCAATTTCTGATAGTCTTGCAGCAAGTGTTGCACCTGCTGTACCTGCTCCAACAATAATAAAATCATATACAGAATTTTTTTTTGGTGTTATATCTGGTGGTTCACGTGACATAAATTTTCCTCCTTTTTCTAAAAAATCAAGAGCTCCAATTGATGTGCTTATTATGTTTGATAATGGAACATCAAAAGGCCGATCACTATACATATTTTTATACACTTTTTGAGTATTTGATGGTGAAATTATAAATTGTACTAACATAATTATAACTTGAGATAATTTAATAGTCCAATTTAACGTTGAAAAAATCATTTTTGTTTTTCTGTTTGTCTTTTATTGATCAACTATTTTACTGAGATCTATTTAAGCTACTGAAGATTAGTCATGAGGTAATTTGTTTCAATGAAATTGTTACGATTTTGTAATTTTATATCATCACCCCACTACATTTTATTTGTTCAATATGGGTTTGATGTGACGTGCATATTAGTGATGGCATATCCATTTGTCATTGGACTTTGCTGTATCAATGTCACATCATTTATACAAATTTCCTTTGATAAAAAAGTACAAGTCGATCAAATTTACAATTATCAATGAGCCTATTTTAATTATTTATTTATGGTAATAAACTAGTTCTTCATGATAACCAGTCAACTGGTTTTTTTTTCTCAATTTTACGTAGAATTTTTTCTTTTGCATGTACTTTTCTCTAAACACGTAATGATAAACAGAATCATTTTTAGAAATACATTATGTAATTATTATTGTCGAGGCATTGTTTTTAATCATGTTTTGAATGACAATTTTTTTTTTTATATACCTAATACAAGGCTCATCATGAATTCAAATGTTTAAGTAGTTTTGACACGACCTTAATCGTCTTATTGTGTTTTCATTTGCTTCATTCAACACAGTTATTTCAATTGAAATTTCTAATTTAAAAATTTAACATTATTTGGCATTAATCATGAAATTTAATTTCAATTTGTATTAACATCATATTTTAAATTAATATAACAATCATTAGCTAGTTGTGAGAAATTCTAGATGATTTTTTCCTTCCACATAAATTATTATTCTTTTTTTTCTAATAAAAATTATCATGAAACTACGAATGAATAAATTGAACAAAATAATTGTCCAATTAATTTATTAATAAAAAAAATATATTTCTATTTCTTATTCAACAATATTTTAATGATGATAATTGACATTGATTCTCGTTCTGTTTTAATAATAAAAAATTACCTTTGAATTCAGATTTCAATGAACTAATTATACAATTTTTTAACAAATAGATATTTTCATTTAATCACTAAACTAAATGGCTTGTTCAACGACTGATTTAACTAAAACTCATTCGTCCTGATCGTACTGTGTGTCTTTTGTCGTCGTCCACCCCTTGAAAAATGCATGATTTATATCACGATTAGATCGGATTAAAATAAAAAAGTCACCACCAGACTACCTTGACTATCCTGAGCATGTGTGAGATACATCAACTATACAATGTCCTTCAACTTGCAAATTTTTAATCAATAAAATTAAAACTAAATTCAACTAAACAATAAATTAATTTTTTCAATTTATCCAAATAATTCAAGAGTCCTAAAATATTGATTTAATACAGTTGTGTTTATGAAAATTCATTAAATTCAATGGAACCAAAATTAACATCATAAACTTATCAAGTTAATTACAATTGAAATCACAAATATTCATCTTGAGAATATATCCTTGAGTTTTATTTTTCTAACCGGTCTATTAGGTGTGAATTTCACACATTTTATTCGCTATCTTATTTGAAGGTTTATCATTGCAACATATACCAAGCTTTCAAAAAAAAAAAACAAATATATTTATTTCTCCAGCATAACAACAAACATACAATCATTTTTTATAAAAATCAATAACAAAATTTTAGCTAATAATTATATTTACAGTTATTATTTTATTAAATTTAAGAGTCTAATTGTTGGTAGATATTATTTTATGATGAAAAACTTATGGTATTATTTACAAGTATCACATAGTAATTTAGAGTTGATAAAAAAAAGTCTTATGTATGTTGATTAACATAAAAACTCATATGTACAATAAATGCTTTTTACAATTATAATTGTTTTTGTCCTTGAATAACAAAATTATTAGAAAAAAAACACGTGCATGGCACATTTATAATTTACATATTCGAGTGATAAACAATCACCACTCACTTGTTTGCTGATAATTAAATCAATAAAAAAAGAACATGTCATTTCTTTTAAAATTATATAGTAATTTATAAAATATTATGACGATGTTCTACAGCAAGCCAATCATTTTTTATCATATCTGATCCTTTTTCTGCAATCATAATTATAGGTGCGTTTGTATTACCACTTGATATAGTTGGCATTATTGAACCATCAATAACACGTAGTCCTTGTATACCATAAACTCGTAGTCTTGAATCAACAACAGCTTCTAAATCTTCTGGTGGTCCCATTTTAGCTGTACCAACTGGATGATAAATTGTCATTGTAATATGTCTAATGTGACACTCCCAATATGAATCTGATGCAAATTTAAATTTTTCACATCCAGGAATTTTAATTCTATGCAATCTTGATCCAAATTGTTTAAATACTTTTGCTTCACTTGTTTTTATTGCTAATTTAGCACCTTCAATTAATACTTTAATATCATCTGGATCAGAAAAATAATTTGCATTAATTATTGGATATTTAAATGGATTTGAATTTATAAGTCTAATTGTTCCTCGTGATTTTGGACGTAATAATAATGGCATTATTGTCCATGCATCTTTATTTGTTACTGGACGAAAAACAGTATCATAAACTTCATCAGTAAGACTCAATACTTTTCTAACTTGTACACCAGCATCTGAGCTCAATGATGCTGGTGCCATGTGAAATTGTATATCTGGATATTCACCAGTTACATTAGCATATTTTGTATTAACAAATGCATAACCTTCAACACCACCTAAAGTTGTCATTGGTCCTCTTCCATTTGCAACATAATTCATTGTAACAGGAGCAGCTTGAAAACGATCTTGAACAATTGATACTGGTTTATCAACTAAAAATGTTAAACCTGCCATTCCAACATGATCTTGTAAATTATTACCAACTGGTAAATCTTTTAATACTTTAATTCCAATATTTTCAAGATGTTCTTTTGGTCCAATTCCAGATAACATTAACAGCTGTGGTGAATTAATAGCACCTGCTGATAATATAACTTCTTTACGTGCTCTTATCATATGTTTTTTTCCATTTTGATAAAATTCAACACCAATTGCTTTCATTGTTATTGGCTCAATGAGAATTTTTGTTACATGTGCATTCATAGCTGTGTGAATATTTTTTCTTAATCTAACTGGACGTAAAAATGCTTTAGCTGTTGAACATCTACTACCACGTCTTATTGTTCCTTGAGCAATCATAAATCCCGTTTGATATTCACCATTAATATCACGATTTTCATAGCCCAATTCAGTTCCAGCTTCTACAAATGCCACAACTAATGGTGTTTTCCATGGTGATTCTTGAACAGTTAAATAACCACCTGTACCATGATATGGACTATTTTTTAAATATGGATTTCTATTGTCTTCTGATTTTTTAAAATAATACAATACTTCATTGTATCCCCAGCCTGGATTTCCCAGTGATTCCCAATGATCATAATCATTTTTATTGCCACGTACATATAACATATAATTTAATGTACTTGAACCACCAAGAACTTTACCTCTTGGCCAATTACATCTTCCATTTTTCATTGCCATACAAGATTTACCAGTTGGTTCTGTTTTATATTTCCAATCAAGTTTTGTTAATTGAAGATATGCTGCTAATGATGGCACATCTGTTATTTCATTTTCATCTGGTCCAGCTTCCAACAATAATACACTCCAATTTGGTATTTCTGATAGTCTACTTGCAACAACAGCACCAGCTGAACCACCTCCAATGACAATAAAATCATATTCTGATTCTAATAAACGCTGATCAATTATACGACTTTCTGGATCCAATTGATCATAACGATAGTATGATAAACCGGCAATTAATAATGGAACCAACCATATACTTGTTCCAACTAATCCAATTGCTCCTTTTAGAGCTGATGCAACAACAATTGCATTTAATAGCATGATTTTTTCAATTCAACTCTTATTTATTATATTTATAATTGATTGAAGTTTTCAACTATATCAGTAGTCACATCATTTTTAATCATTAAATTTAATCTACTCTAGTTTTGATCCATCGAACCTCCATGCTTTACGGTGGCTTACCCAGCATACTCACTATTTATTCAACCTAAAAATTAAAAATATATATTATTTTCATTTGTTTTTTTATGAAGGTAACCACAATTGTGCTTTCTTGTTGATTATGACAGTTTTATGATAACAAAAAAATCCATAAAAAATATATAATATTAATGATAAATATAAAAAAAAAAAAACTATGTAAATAAAAACGATGGTGATCTCATAACTGGGGGAAAGGAGAAAGTGTTTTACATGCTGTAAAACATCCGCCTTCTCTATATCTACCTCTTTTTTGTTCTTTTTTTACTACGAAAGTCACGGTTACGTTAGAATTTCTCAATCACTAAATAACTTCTTCGTTATGCCTGATAATAATTAAATATTAATTAATATTTATTCTAATTTATCAATTAGTAAATTAATCAATTGAAACCACCTTATTAATAAATACAAACAATTCATTATAAAAATATGTTATACCAACTCTCATGAGAGACTTGATTTTTTTTTAAATTTTAAATTTATTGACTATTTTTTTTTTTTATTAAAAGCCAATCGTTTTGCTTTCATCTACTGTACATTTTTTTTTTCCTCTCGAGTAAAGTTAAAAGATAAAATTATTATTTACCTTCTATTAAGTTATTCAATAACGATCAGTGTTTAACGATTGTAAACTAATAGGATAATATTTTTAAATAAAAAATAAACTTTCGCAGTGTATCGTCTTGTATAAAGAAAAGTATTTCCGGAAATATTCAAAACACAGGAACTAAAATTACCTCTTACTAGTTCATTCAATTACTGTTAAGGTAAAAGTGTGTAACAAAGAAAGCACTTTTTTTATTTATTAATCACACGTGTTTATATATATAGGAAAAAATAAAATGCGGAAACTCATCTCTTTACTTCCTGTCTACCTATTAGATCACGTATTTTTTTTTCATAAATATTTAAATCAAAAATTTTCTACTGTGTCCAATTTAATTACATGAAAATTTACCTTGTTAAGCATTTAAATTGTTTTTTTTTTTCTTTTGTAAATTTTTTTAATTATCCTTATTATTTTTTGAGTGTGTCAAATTGTTCTTCTGTTCTTTGTTGATAATTTTTCACCGCAAAGTTTTTATTGTTACCTAAAAAACAAAAATTAAACAAAACATTAAAGTCATGATTTTTTTTATTTATTGTCCTGTAAATAATGTCAAAGAAAAAAATAAAAATAATTATTTATTTGCCTTTTTTCTTTTAGATATGTAATTGGTTTTAGTAAATTCAAGTTAAACTCTAGACACAAACGTCCTTGCTATGTGAACAACTGTAAAAAATGAAAGTCTCATTCTCACATGCCAATGCGTCGCTGATGACTTTGATGATGATTATATAAACATCTCAAATTGAGTGCAAATTTTTTTCTCTTACCACTAATAATGACATTAGAATAATTTGAGTTGATTAGATTTATTTATATATACACTTTGGTCTTGCTCAATTTTCAATAATTTCACTGTAAATTTATTACCGAATATTATTACTAGCACAAATACATAACAAGTAATTTCAAATTGAACAAAAATCAATCACAAATAAATTATACACGTACGGTGATAGGATCATCCACAAAAAAAAGCTATTTAAAATTGTTTTTACAATTATTTTAATTGACCTACCTCAGGATTGTTTTTGTTGAGATAAATTATCATCAGATATGTCTGTTACACACCATCATCACCTGGCAATGGCTTTTTTAAAAATGTTTAATACAAATTTCTTTATAACGTCCACCTCGGATACTTGTTGGTTTGACAGTGAAAGTGTTCTTTACCTGAATAAAACCCCCAATATAAAAAAATATGCCCTCTCTCTATTTTCAGTATGTAATTTCATAACATTTCAAACTCCCTACTCAATTATTATCTTCTACATATCAATAGACAAAGATTTTCATGTAACGTCTTTTTATTTTGATAGATGTGTAAATATTTAAGTTCATCATACATCAAATGGTACTCAAGAGTATCAACAATTTAGTTTTTTTAAATTTTTTTCTATTTACATAATGCTGTCATCAGCTCTTCAAAAGATTTTTCTTTATATATCCAACAAATAGGGCTTTTCAATATGAACATTTCAAAAGTCGAATATATTTTTCTAATGTTCATTATAATTAAATTAAAATAACAAGAATTAAATTTTATTTTTCTATATAATTTAAAAAATTTCTCTATGGCTTTGTTTTGTATTTGTTTTTTTTTTCATTTTATTTCAATGAAAAGTCTGTGCTTAATTAGTATTGAAATTAAAATTTTAAATTGAATTACATTTAGTTTATTTAAGGAAAAAATAACAGAGTAATTTAATTAGTAATGAAAATGCTTAATTAAATTTTAATTTTTTTAAGAGTTTTATCTTTAAACTATATATTGATTAAATTTATCACAGTGTCGTTTAAATATTTATTTTTGTTTTTTTTTTTTTTGACACTTACATTTTGTTAAATAAAATTTAAATATTGAGGCCGTCATTTTTAAGTGGATCCACAACCGGTTCAAGTACATATACAACATCAAAATATGTCCGGAACAAGTTGAAAGTAAGCTGTTTATACTTTAAACAAAACATTGTTTGCAAAACATAATAAGAAATTTTTTTTTAAATTAAAAATTATTTATTTTACATTATTATTTACCATTATATACAGTTTTATAAATTTTTTTTCTACATCTTGTGAAATTTTAGTCAAAATATTATTCATCATTTTATTGTATTTATAAACTTTCGTTTAAATTAAAATATCACACCGGAAATTCGCACACTTGAGTTTAGAAAATTTACAAGTTTAATATATGTATTATTTGCTTAAAAAAAAGAAGAAAAAAATTCAATGAAAAAATATTGATATGGCAAAGTGTACAAAAATATATAAAACTTTTCGTGGAACCATTTTTAATATTTATCTTAAAATAATTTTAAATATCGTTATGAATAATAATAACAACAACAATCGAAATTTTGATTACAGCTCCAACATTTTTCGATAAAAAAAAAATAATTTCTTATTGCTCAATTTGAATGACATAGTAATTAATTAAAATTTTCGTTTAGGCCTTATCCAATCTTCCTTGATCATATCACTAGCTTTTTCACCAATCATAATAATAGGAGCATTTGGATTACCACTAACAATTTTTGGCATTATTGATGCATCAGCAACACGTAAACCTTTAACACCATAAACTCTTAATCTTGAATCAACAACTGCTGTTGGATCATTAGCTGGTCCCATTTTACATGTACCAGATGGATGATATATTGTAAATGTAAAATGTCGTATGGCACATTCCCAATAATCATATGAATTAAATAAATATTTTTGACAACCTGGCATTGATATTTTCAATGGTCTTGTTCCAAATCTTTGAAATGCTGTTGTATTTGATAATTTCATAGCAATACGAATTGCATCAACCAATATATCCATATCTTTTTTATGTGTAAAATAATTTGGATTAATATCTGGATATATTTTTGGATCTTTACTTTTTAAACGTATCCAACCAGTACTTAATGGTCTTAATAATAATGGTAGTAACATGTATGTTTCAGCATCATGTAATGGTTTATACATTGTATTATAAACACTATCACGTAAACCTAATATTTTTTTAATTTGTTGACCACCATCAGAATTTATTGAACTTGGTGTAAAATGAAATTGTATATCTGGCCAATCATTTGATTTATCATTATAACGTGAATTAACAAATGCAATACCTTCAACACCAGGTGATGTCATTGCACCACGTTCATTTAATATATATTCAATTGCAGTTGGAAAATTTTGAAAACGTGATTTTTTAAATGTCAATGGTTCATCAATAATATATGTTAATCCACCAAGTCCAACATGATCTTGAAGATTATCACCAACTCTTAAATTTGATAATACAGGAATATCAAATTCTTGTAAATGTTCACGTGGACCAATACCAGATACCATTAATAATTGTGGTGATCCAATTGCACCAGCTGATAATATAACTTCTCTTCTAACTTTTATTATTATTTTTTTATCATTTTTTAATAATTCAATACCCATGACACGTTTATCTTTATTAAATAATAATTTTAATACATGTGAATGCATTGTAATATGTAAATTTGTACGACTTTTAACTGGACGTAAAAATGCTTTAGCTGTTGAACATCTATTTCCACGTCTTATTGTTGATTGTGTTATCATAAAACCAGTTTGATTTTCACCATTAATATCTTGATTTTTATAGCCCAATTGACTACCAGCTTGTAAAAATGCTATTGATAATGGTGTTCTCCATGGTGATTCTTGAACAGTTAAAAGACCTCCTGTACCATGATAAGGACTATTTGCTAAATATGGATTACGATTGTCCTCGGATTTTATAAAATAAGGAAGTACATCTTTGTATGCCCAGCCTCGATTACCAAGTTTTTCCCAATTATCATAATCATTTCTAAATATAATTTAAATATACATAAAATATATTTATTTAATTTAATAATTATATATTTATTGTTATTATTATCTTACTTGTTACCCCGAACATAAACCATGGCATTTAGTACACTACTACCACCAAGAACTTTACCTCTTGGCCAATTACAACGATCACCTTGCATTGCCAAACAATAGGCTGATGTTGTTGGTGGTGATGTTTGATATTTCCAATCAAATTCTGACATTTGTGTGTAACCAGCCAATGCTGGAATATCAGATATTTCATTTTCATCACCACCAGCTTCAACAAGTAAAACAGTCCAATTTGATATTTCTGATAATCTTGATGCTATAACTGCACCTGCACTACCACCTCCAATAACAATAAAATCATACATTCTGAAAAGCTTTAATATAATATAATTATAACATTGATTAATTTGTAATATTAACTTTCATTAATAATTTACCTCATGAACATCTTTTGGATGTGATTCTGGATCTGCTGAATTGTATTGAAAATAAGTTAGACTAATTGCAATTAAAGGAACTATTGCCCATCCTAATATTGATCCACCAGTTACTAAACTTATCATTTCCATTATTTTATTATTTTCAAGTGTTTGAGTTTTTTTTTATTACTTGATTCATCAATAAATTGTTGGAATTTATTATCTAGAATAAAAGAAGTTTTTTCAACTAAATTCATCATTCATTTTGATGTTAATAATTTAAATTAAAATTGCTAATATAATTTATTATATTAATTTGAATGTTGAGAACTTTTAATTCAATATTAAATTTAACTGCAAATTATTATTGACAATCAAGTAATTGTCTTTCAAGACCAATACGTACAGAGAAAGTAGGACACTCAACAAATTTGTTTTATTTTATTTTCTTTTTTTTTTTTTATAAAAATGACAATTAATAATATTAAAATGTTGATAAAAGCAAATTACTATTTATAAAAAAAAAAAAGAAAAACAAATAAATTGTCACAATATTATGATAATTATTAGACAAATTAAACTCACTGTTATTTTTAAATTGTTAAATTTTTTTTTCATCTAAATTGAAACACTTTGATAAACATATTTATCCACAATTTAAAATAATTTAATTTTTTTTTTTTTATTTAATGGCCGTTTTTAAATTTAAAAAAAAATATAAAAATCAAGAGTGCAATATTTTTCATTACTGATATCAAGAAATACGTGCAAAGTCTGAAGGCAGTATGGTGAATGCTTCAGGTGAAACCACATTTTGTCCCCACTTGGTTTGCCATTATACCAACATGAAAATATTGAACATTGCTGCATTTCATTAAATATATATATAAATTTTTTATTCATTAACAACAAAAATCAATAATTATTATTTCATCTTGTATTTTTATATACTTTCACCTATTTAATTATCTTCTCCTTCTATAATTTATCAGAGCATAAAACAAGAAAAAGTATATGATTTTTTTTTATTTTCAAATAGTTTATTTACACTTTATCATTATTTATTTATTTTTAATAAATTAAAGTGACAATTATTATTATAAAATAATAATTGAAATTTTTTTTTCATTATAACAAAATATATTTAGAATAAAAAAACATTCTTCTTGCACAACTTTCATGATTGCAAAGTTGACTACTTTTGCAGACGCTTTCTCTACATATTCTTAGGTCAACGTGTGATTCGTTGGTCCTGCATATGTACATTCACTTGTTGTTTTATATTTACTATCTGAAAATCTTTGTGACAAGTGTATTTGTCCTAGTTACAAATGAATGAATAGCTTACATTATGACCTTGACTTGGGATCATTACAAGTACAACAAGTAACACCTGATAAACAATAATAAATTTAATTTAAATATTTTTTTTACTACAATCAATATAATCAAGTTAATTATTCAACCACAAGTCAAATATCTGCATGTTCATTATATATATTGTCAATAATTTATAGAGTGAAATTTAATTTCTAATTGTCATTCATTAGCTGTGTTGATTTGTCAATTAAACTCAACAAAAACTTTATATTATTAGCCACTTATACAATAACTCTTGAGTTTTTTTTTCAATTTTTTATTATAATAATAATTACATATTATATACAAATTGTATTATAATAAAAAACTATTATTATTTTATTATTTTAACCGCAAACTATAGATTATTATTCAAATTAATTATATATATTTAGAAAATTTTTTTTTTAGTTTTATTTTTTTTATCGTTTTTAAATTTCTCAATTATTAAATGCAAACAAGAATTTTTAAATTAATTACTATACCATTTAAAATTTATGTCATTAAAATTAATTTTCAATAAAATGAGAAATTTTTATTTCATTATTTAATAATATAAATTTATATAAATGAAATTATAAACTTTTTTCTTATGAATTTGGTTTTTATTAAATCTTTTTTGTTGATTATTTTTTTTGGATTTTTAAATTAAAAAAATATAAAATATATTGGCAATTATATTATGACTGTATTGACTATGAGTTTGGATTGTGTAATATTTTATTTTCATTTTTTATGAATCTATGGCTTTTCGTTGTGACACACAAGATATTTAAAAAATAAATAAATAAAATGCACATCATTTTATTTTGACAAGGTTTTCCTGAATATTATTTTTGTCTCATTCATTCAATGAATGGTTATAATTATTTATAATAAATTTCCATTCATTTGAATAACTAAAAAACCTAACTGAGTTATTTAAATTAACTTTAAAATATATTTTATATTATTTTCTATGAGAAAAATATTTTTTTTACATAAATAATATGATTAGTTTTCGAGTGTATTTTTTTCTTTTTCTCGGCAATATTGTCTGTATCGTAAATTATAGCTGCGGTAGATTTATATAATTTAAAATATAAAAACATTTTAACGATTTTTTTATTATTCAATTATTCAAAAGCTACCTTATTATTATTTATTAAATTAATATTTGAGTCTACTATCTTACATTTGTTTTGATTTAAAAAAAAAACAAAAAATTCCATTGAATTATCTATACTTATGATTTTCACGAAGCAGCAGAAGATGTTGTTGTTGTTGAATCACTTCTTTTAAAACGTTTTAACCATTGAGCTTTGATCATGTCTGATCCTTTTTCTCCAATCATAATAACTGGTGCATTAATATTACCATTTGTTATTGCTGGCATAATAGAAGCATCAATAACTCTTAAGCCATTAATACCATGTACTTTTAATTGATGATCAACAACAGCCATTGGATCAGTTATTGGTCCCATTTTAGCTGTACAACTCATATGATAAATAGTCATTGTATATTGTCTAACAACACAATTCCAATAATCATCAGTATAAAGTGGCAAATGTTTACAATTTGGAAGTGGCTTACTATGAAAACGTGCACCAAATCTTTTCATTGTTGCTGTTTCACCAAATGCAATTGCTGCTTTAACACCCTCTCTAAGAACATCAACATCATCTGGATGTGTTAAATAATTGTGATACATTAATGGATAATCAAGTGGATTTTTAGATTTTAACTTAATAAAACCTTTTGATTTTGGTCTTAGCATCATTGGAAATACACCAAAAACATCACGATTATTAATTTCACTAAACATTTCATTATAAAATTCATCAGATAAACCATGTGCATTTTTAACTTGTGTACCGCCATCAGAATTTGTTGATGTTGATGTTATCATAAATTCAATATCAGGCCAATCATCTGTTCTATTAGCATATTTTGTTGATATAAATGCAACAGCTTCAAGACCAACACTTGATGTTAATGGTCCATCTTCTGTTATTGTATATCTTAAAACTGAATTTACATTAACTAATCTATTCATAACAATTGATACTGGATAATCAATTAAAAATGCAAGACCACCAACAGCAATATGATCTTGTAAATTTTGTCCAACACCAGGAAGATGTTGTATTGTATTAATACCAACATCATTCAAATGTTTTGCATCACCAATACCAGATAACATTAATAGCTGTGGTGAATTAATAGCACCACCAGATAATATAACTTCTTTTTTTGCGTATACTGTATGTAAACGATTATCTCTTATAAATTGTACACCATGAGCTCTTTTTGTTAATGGATCAATTAATATACGTGTCACATGACTCCATAATGATAAATGAAAATTTTTACGTTGATGAATTGGACGAATAAATGCTTTTGCAGCACTACATCTTGTACCACGTCTCATTGTAAATTGCCAAAAACCAAAACCAGTTTGTTGATCACCATTAACATCCACAATGTCATAGCCCATTTCTTCACCAGCTTGTACAAATGCAACACCCAATGGTGTATTGTATGGTGCATCTTGAATTGTTAAATATCCTCCTTTAAAATAAATGAAAATTTATATATTTTATTAGCCAACAACTTTTTTTTATTCAAATAAAATTACAAGATGACAAAAATTTCTAAATTAAATATCAAACAAATTTTTTAACCATTAATAATCAATTACCTAATAATACTAATTTGTACATAAAAATTATTAACTAATTAATGAAAAAATTTATTCAAAGTCGGCCAAAACTATTAAAATCATGTTAATACATTCCCAATTAAAATACTCGTGTGTGTGTGGTATTAATGTAAAATTTCATTTCCGCATATTAAATTCATTTATTATTAAATAATAAATAAAAAAAAAAAACGATGCTCATTTGCTTCTGCGTTTTATTGAATTTCTCAATATTTAATTCATATTTTTTTCTCTTTTAAAACAACTTTCGAGATTTTTTGAATGATCAAAGTTCTTTGAAAATTAAAGATAACAACTTGTTTTGTGTGTGTCTGTGCCATAACGTATTACACAATGTTGAAATATATTTTAAATTCCCTTAATTACATGTAGTATTCTTCCTAATTTTGTATAAATTATTTTCAGCACGAAATGTCACTGTTTACTTTTTCCCATTATTAAAAAAAAAAAAAAACCATTCAAAGTTTATTTTATCAGATGTTGTCATCATCATGATGTTCAATAAAATTAAAAAAAAAAAAAATTAACATTACCTGTACTGTGGTATCTCTTGTCACGAGCAAGATATGGGTTTCTTTGATCTTCTGATTTTTTAAAATAAGGCAAAACATCATCAAAACTCCATCCTGGATTACCAAAACTTTCCCATTGATCAAAATCTCTACGATTACCACGAATATAGAGCATTGTGTTGAGCACACTTGAGCCACCTAAAACCTGAAAATTTACTTTTTAATAATTTAATAAATACAAATAAATAAAAGAGAAAATAAATGAATTTAACATAAATGTAGTTATGCATTCGACAAGCATGACATTGAGAGAGCAAGTTCAATTACTGCGTGTAAAAATACTAGAACAGGTAAATTGCATAATACATTTTACCCAATACAATGCCTAGAAACTAGTGACTTTGGAATCACAATATACAGCAAAAAGAAAAAAAAAAAACTCTTTATAATTTCAAGAGTATATTAATTTTATTAAATCATTAATTTCCTTGGCTTTTTTTCATACTCTTTACACACAACGTAATCGTTCAAGTCTATTGCAAACGGTGAACTTTCATCAAGTTACTTCATCATGATTATCAATTATGCACGTATCACTTGATACAATTGTGATATCTATTTATAATATTTAAATAACTTCAATAAGAAAAAAAAAAATTTTATATTAATTTTATTCTTTGAAAGTTTAATATAAATTTATTTTGTTATTTTCAAATTGTTTTAAACCGGTTGTCATGTTGGCAAGCACCCAAAAAATTATAATATGCTTTCACTTGATTCACTTGATGAACATTATATCCACATATTATTAACTATTAAAAAAAAATATCAACTACTTTTGATATTATTAATTTTTTATTACCTTTCCTCTTGTCCAACAGCATCGTTTATCAATCATAGCTTGACAAGCTGAGTCTTGTGGTTGAGTTCTATACTTCCAATCAATTTTACTTTTATGCAAATAAAGTGATAATATTGGTACATCTGTTATTTCAGTTTCATGACCACCAGCTTCTAATAATAATACATTCCATTCTTTAATTTCACTCAATCTATTTGCAACAACACTACCAGCTGAACCACCACCGATTACAATAAAATCATATTCAGTATATAAATTTTTTGTAACATGTGGATGATTTTCTGGATCCATCAAATCATAATTAAAATATGCCATTGCAGCAATTAATATTGGTAATATTGTTAATTTACCAATACCAATAAGCAAACCAGCTGCTTTAATTGTTGTTGTTATAGCTGCCAAAATAATCGCCATTTAAATTAACTTTTTCCTTCGTTTTTACTTAATATTTAAAGAGCAATGTGATAACTTTCCTTTTCATCAGTCAAACATACTCATTCTGCAATACATCGAGAATTTAGGTCACATTTTTTTTTTTTTTTTTTAATACTACTGTCTGTAGCATAATATATTGCAAAATATGTTAGTCGATTTGCACTATTACCCTGGTAAATTTTTATTTTTATTTTTATCTAATCACTTGATAATCATTCACTTTGTTAATTATTTTTAAAATATTTTTAATCTTCATTTTATTGTCATAAATTTATGAAAAATTTCAAGAGTAGATCATTTGTTTTGACAATGAATTTTTTTAAATTTACTCCAGTGCTTACAAGCTGGATGACTGTCTTGAACTGACGCCCTTCTCACATTTTAATAGACTCCTGAAAATAAATTCCCCTCCTGTAACTGAGAAATTAATATTATGAAATCGACAGTTTGCAAAAGCCATTAAATTACTGTCGCAATTTAATATCCTATTTAATTTACGTTATAGATGTTTTTTTTTTTTTACCTTTTTCTAAATTTATTTCTTAATTTATCAATTTTTTTTTCATTCAATTTTTATGAAATTAGAATGATAGAAAGACAAATTGACTAGTCAAGTATGAATTGTTGTTGTAAAGATTTATATATTTGAAATTTTTAAAATAAAAGTAAAAGTCTGAATATTTTTAAAAAACATGTTGAACTTTTTTTCCAACATGTTATATTCCAATTCGTTAATTCTTGAGATATCACAAAATTTTTTTTGAATTCTATTTTTTAGAATTTACTGGCCCAGCCTGAATTTATGTAAAGTAGCTATAGTTTTTTTTTCATTTTTTCTCTTAAAATACCTGATAAAATTTTCGTATCTACATGAAAGACACGACTATTTCTTTTAAAATGTCATGAGCCCATAAATTATAGATTAAATATCATTCATGAATAGTTAAAATACTTTAAAATGACATCAAATAGTATTGATATAAATAATGTCATTTAAAATGTTTAATACTGTCGTAACTATTTGAAAATAATTACATCAAATAAAAAGTAATTAAATGACAAAATAATAGACAATAGTGTAAAAATTAATTTGTTGTTTTAGTAATTACTTACTTATTGGAAAGAAAATTAATTAATTTATTTGATAATACTCATATATATTTGCAATGATGTATTCGAATGACTACGGAGCACATGGTTTTGGCCTTTTGAATAAACGATTGCCGCCCAGATAATATAAGTCAGAGTGAAAGCGAATGACTGAGAACCAAAGTATTTATGTTGCCAACGTCATGTAGACTCTTCTCCTACCACTTGGTCTTGATGATGAACACTGGAATTTAAACTTAGAATGTTACTTTGTATTTTTTTACATTTTGGCATTATTAAAATATTGACGTGTTATATTTTGTATTATTTTATTCGTTGGATGATCTTTTTTATTAACATTTATTGACATTCTTTAGTTTCTTATTTTTTTTCTTAATTTTTCCATTATATTTTTACGTTTGATTAGTAAAATAAATAAATATATGTTAATAACCTTGTTGAGAATAATTTTTAGATATTTTAATAAATGAAAAAATTCATTATGTTGTTGTTGTTAATAAAAATATATTATTATTGTTATCAACAATCAAAGTGACATGAGAATTTGTATCTTTCACTGGTCGGTTAATTTTTCTACAATTCAATGTCTCAGATAGAAATCTCGGTCAAATTTGTTATTTTATATTGTGTTGATTATGCTTAGGTATATATCTCCTTCCAATTGGTATCTAATCAGAGTGAAAATTCTGAATATCATTAATAATAGTTTAAAAGTTTGACACTTCAAATTAATAACAAAAAAGAAAATATTAAAATTTCTCTCAGTGTGGCAACTATGAATATTTTTTTTTTTTATTTTGCAAAAGTAACTAATTGAACAACAATAATTTATATTATGAATAAAAACAATAAATATTATTAACAATTAACATGTGATTGTCTTACAAAGATGTCTATCAATACAACTGACAAGCAGTTTTATTGATAAAAATTAATTTTTCTAATTTTGTAAAACACTTTCTTCCTATTAATTTTTGAACATTGTTATTTTTTTTCTCCAATATATGATTATGTTTTTGAGCTTTAATGAATACTCATGAATAATGATGTGGCATTTTTTTTTAAATTTTTTTATTCATTCGAAAACCTTTTATAAAGAAGCTGTTGTTATTTTTTTTTCTCGTAAACAGTCGAAAACTTATTGACCTTTATATAGTCTGATATCACTTGCTGGCTATTATAAAGATTTTTTTATTTTCTATTTAAACAATCAACATGTTATTTTTACATTCCCTTCCATGTTTTCATAATCATATCAGATGCTTTTTCAGCAACCATAACAATAGCAGCAGCTGGATTAGAATTTGGTACAATTGGAAAAATACTAGCATCAGCTACTCGTAATTTTGAAACTCCAATAACTCGAAGTTTTGGATCAACAACAGAATCTGATTCAAATTCTGGTCCCATTTTACAAGTACCAGATTGATGATTTTCTGGACCAGTTTGTACACGAATTAGACAATGCCAATATGCATCAGATCCAAAATAATGACTGAAAAAAAATCATTTCAAATTAATTATTACATCCATTTACTAAAATCTATCTGTCGAAAAAAAAAAAACAATAATTACTTGGAACATTGTGGAACTGTTGGAGTCTCTAATCTTAAATCCCAAGCTTTCATACTAGCTGTTTTTGTTAATTGTATAACTTTTTTAATTCCCTCAAGTAAAACCTTTAAATCATGCTCTTCAGTAAAATAATTTGGATAAATAAGTGGTTGTTCAAGTGGATTATTTGATCGTAATTTTAATAAACCTTTTGATTTAGTAACAACAGTTGTTGGTCTTGCAACTATTTCACGTCTCAATGGACATGATCCAACTTGTCCATTATGACATTCTTTGTCAGAACCAAGCATTGGACATGTTGAACTAAATCCATCAAAGAATACTTGTATATCTGGTACTCCTGGTGTTGTATAATTACTTTCTAAAAATGCTGTTACTTGTGTTAATCCTGTACTTGCTAATGGTCCAGTACGATCATCAAGATATTCTTTTACAGATTTATTTGTAATTGTTTCATAGTATGAATCATTAATGCTCATTTTAATTCCAACAGAAACATGATTATGTAAATTTTTTCCAACTGGAAGATTTTTCCATACTGGTATTCCTAATTTTTCTAAATCATTTTTTGGGCCAATACCAGATGATAATAATATACGAGCTGATCCAATTGTTCCAGCAGTTAATATAACTTCTTTATCAGCTTTTATAATTTTTTTCTTTCCATAATTATCAATCAATTCAACACCAATAACACTATTATCCCATTGACATTTAATAAGTTTTGTAACATATGCATTTTTTAAAACTTTAAGATGTTTTTTGTGTGCAATTGGACGAAGATAAAAACGTGATGTTGTACCTCTTTGTCCATTTTCTGTTATCATTGGTGCAATCATAAAACCAGTTTGTTTATTTCCTTTTAATCCAGAAGTTTTATAGCCCATTTCGGCAGCTGCATTTAACAAATCTTTTGTAAATGGTGGCCGATAATTAAAGTAATTAATTTTTAATAATCCATCTCCTTTTGTTCTTGAAAAATTTGATTCTGATGTCATACCAGGATATTCTGTATTTTCAGCACGATCAAAATAATGTTCAATTTCATTGTATGACCAGCCTGTATTACCATTTTGTGACCAACGATTATATATTTCTGGATGTCCTCGTACATACATCATTCCATATAGCCCACCAGTACCAGAAATCATTTTTCCACGTGGCCAAGTACAAATTCCTTTTGTTTCTAAACACGCTGTTGGATGTGGTTGCGTAGGTTCTGTTTTATAATTCCAATCAAGACTTGAATTAACTGCATTAAATGCAAAACCAGGAAAAGATGTCATTGTCGGTTCTGATGGTCCAGCTTCAATTAATAATACTTTCCACCAAGGCTCTCGATCAGCTAAACGACGAGCAATTACTGGTCCTGCTACACCAGCTCCGACAATTATAAAATCAAATCTATCAAAATAATTCAAAATTATTTAATACTTTTTAAAAATTATTTGTTTATTTATTTTTTGTTTCAACTTACTTTTCATTTTCATCAATATCATTAGTTTCAGCTCTTCGACAAGAATCTGATATTTCACAATTAGCCATCATTGTCGTTTGCAACAATAGCATAAATGTAGAAAAATTTTTACATGAATTTTCTATAAATCCAGTGTCTTGAAAATGACACTGATTCCCATTTCTATTCATCATATCACAAGCCAATGAACTACTCATCTCTGGCATCTAATAAACAATCAAAAAGAAAAAAATTTTCATTTATTTTTCAATATTAAAGTACCTTTTTTGTTATGAACATGATTGGAAAAAAAAATCAACTTGTTATTAATTTATATTCATTACATCGTAACTTATTTCACTTAAATTCATGTTGAAGAATCAAAATTTGTTTGAAAACTGATCTGAATAAATCTTGGACTACTTTTTAAATATCAACAATTTTTTTACTGTTGCCTTGACATATATGATAATACCCGCATTGAATAACTATTCACATTTAAGGAATACAAAGAAAAATTTTAAAAGAAGACCTTTGTTAATAACAATTAAAATTCAAATAAATTTTTCATGAAAAAAAAATTAACAACCTTGTTGTATTTCGACAGCCCCTTTTTTTTTTCAAATAAATAAAATAGTAAATTTATATATAAAAATAAAATTACAGATAATTTATTCTAAGCTTTTGAGCTTCTTAATTTCTGTAAATGTTGATCAATAGAGATAAACAAAAATTCCAGCTATAAATGAATAAAAAATATATTATTTCAATAAATCGTTGAGCAGTATAATCTCAAACTAGATATGGTTTATGTAAATAAGAAGATGTGTTTGATGAGTTTAGGTATGATTTCATTTTATTGGCCCCAAGATGTAGATTTTATTTTATTTCAAGGTCATGACGTATGCCTTGTTTTATTTCCTGTATACTTTTAATGAAGAATATATTTTTTTTCCTTGTAAATTTAAATCCATATTTAAATTATAATTTTTTTTATTTATAATTTATCCGGGAAAAATGAAGAAATTGACATTTCTATGTCATTGAACTTTCTGATAAATAATCAGAAAATAAATGGAAACAACAAAATGATGAAAACAAATTATAATTAAAAAGTTTATGAACTATTTATTTAAAAAATAAAATAATAATGAATTTATCATTTCCAATATGTGATGAACACTTTGGTGAATAATCCTTGAACACTTTCTTCAAAAAGATAATGATTTTTAGCATTTAAACAAATAAAAAAAATAAATAAAAACTTGTTCTTACCCAATTTTGATGATAATGAGCTAAAGAAGTAGCAGCACTGATCAGAAAAAGACAAATTATTTTACGTGTCACCATATCGTTAAATACACGTGGATCTGTGATAATGTAGCTAAAAAATTTATTGATGTTATAACGATACCATATTCAGAGAGAAGAATCTCACTGTGAGTTGTGATTCATTATCACTTGGTTGGAGGGGTTGAATACGTTGTCACTGAGACCAGACTATGTCATTAACGGATGCAACATATCTGGTATAACCGAAACTTATCAAAAAGCTGATGATAACTTTCAATATACTGTGGACTCGACGATGTCGCTGGTCATCATGATCTCCACGTTTGTACTACATCCCATTCCCTTCGCCACAATTTTATATACATATATATTTGTTAGATGTATTTTATATACTTACTATATACATAAATTTTAAAAACTTGGGTATCAACAAAGAATAAGAAACGAAATCAGCAAAAATTGGTCAACTTTCTTTGCTGATGTTGCCGTTGATCGTCCTCTTTGTGACTCTAAATAATCATCCACGTGCCACATCGTGTTTAAACCTTTTTTTTTTGTATTAAAAATTATCCTTAATTCTATTATTTTTCTATTTATAATTTTATATTATTATATTGGCATTTTAGTTGAGGAAAAAAAAAAAAGAAAAGAGTGATTATATGATGATTATTTAAAGATCGAATTTAATCCTACTTTTATGATAATTAATTTAATATGTTAACATAAAAATGAAATTTCAAAACACAATAATTAATTCAAGATATATTGAAATTTATTTACAATTTTTTGATCATCTTTATACAAAAAATATATATATTGATACAAAATTCTTGAATAAATATTGTAAAGATAGTCAGTACATACAATTTACAATATAATTATATTTAAGTTTCAGTCTATTTTGTAATTTAGTTTGTCCAAGTGAATAAAAATTATGATTAAAAATATCAGACGATCAACGTCATAATAATATTTGATTAAAAGATAAATTATGCATTTTGTTTTAACCAAAATTCTTTAATCATGTCTGAGCCTTTTTCTCCAATCATAATAATTGGAGCATTAGTATTACCTGATACTAAATTTGGCATTATTGATCCGTCAATAACACGTAAACCATTGACACCATAAACTCTCAATTGTGGATCAACAACAGCTTCTGGATCCCAATTTGGTCCCATTTTACATGTACCAACTGGATGATAAATTGTTGCTGAATAATGTCTAATCATACATTCCCAATATAAATCTGTATATAAAGAAATATGTTTACATCCTGGAAATGGTGATGGATTTAATTCACTTCCATATTTTTTAAATGAGGCTGTTCTACTTAATGCAACACTTATTTTAACACCTTCAATTAATGTTGCAATGTCTTCTGGTTCTTTAAAATAATTTGGATATATTAATGGTGGTTCAAATGGATTTTTACTTCTTAATCTAATGAGACCTTTACTTTTTGGTCGTAAAAGCATAGGTATAACACTCCAACTATCTTTATTATTAATTGGTCCAAATACACTGTCATAAAATTTTTGTGTAAGTCCATGTACTTTTCTTATTTGTCTTCCACCATCAGAATTTGTTGAACCAGATATAAAATGTAATTCAATATCTGGAAAATCATCAGATGCATTAACATATTTTGTATTAACAAATGCCAATCCTTCAACACCACCAAGTACAGTTAATGGTCCATCACCAAATACAGCATAACGCATAACTGCTGATACACTATGAAGACGACTTTCTACCATTGATATTGGTTGATTAACCATAAATGTTAAACCACCAAGACCAACATGATCTTGTAAATTTTCACCAACAGCTGAATCAACAATAACTGGAATACCATGTTGTTTAAGATGTTCTTTTGGTCCAATACCAGATAACATTAATAGCTGTGGTGAATTAACTGATCCACCAGATAATATAACTTCTTTTCTAGCTCTAATACGATACATTTTATCTTGACGTATCATTTCAATGCCATATGCTCTTTTAGTTATTGGATCAATTAATATTTTTGTTACTTGTGCATTCAATGCTACATGAAGATTTTGACGTAATCTTGCTGGACGAAGAAAAGCTTTTGATGTTGAACAACGACTTCCACCACGTACCGTTCCTTGAGCAATCATAAAACCAGATTGATAGGCACCATTAATATCACGAATTTCATATCCCATTTCTTGACCTGTGAAATTTAAATTATTATAAATTATTTACTTATTAACATTTCATTTATTTTTAAATTAATTACCTGCTTCAACAAATGCTGTAGCTAATGGTGTTCTCCATGGTGCTTCTTGTACTGTAAGATATCCACCAGATGAATGATAAATTGTATTTGTTAAATATGGATTTTGATTGTCTTCTGATTTTTTAAAATAATACAGAGCATCTTTTGAACTCCATCCTGGATTACCTTGTTGTTCCCAAATATCATAATCTCTTCTATTTCCACGTAAATAAAGCATGTAATTTAATACACTAGATCCACCTAATACTTTACCACGTGGCCAATTACAACGAGTTCCTTCCATTGCTATAATTTCATTTAAAAAAAAACCACAACAGACATAAAAATCATCATCATCATCATGGCTATCATAATATTTACCTAAACATGCACCTCCTTGGGGCTCAGTTTTATATTTCCAATCAAGTTTTGTTAGCTGCAAATAACCAGCTAATAATGGAACATCAGATATTTCAGTTTCATCACCTCCAGCTTCCAGTAATAACACATTCCAATTTCCAATTTCTGATAGTCTACTTGCAACAACAGCTCCTTCAAAACAAAACAATGAATAAGTTATAAACATTTTATATTTTAATTATTGATTGAATTTTAATTTACCTGCTGAACCAGCACCAACAACAATAAAATCATATGTAGGATGTAGTAGCTCTGAAGGCATGTCAATTGGTTGTGATTCTTTATCCATAATGTCATACTGAAAATATGCCAGGGCCAGTGCTAATGCTGGAAAAAACCATCCCAAACTACCAGATGCACTACCCAGAGCACTGGCAATTGTCGATTCGACACCCATGGTACCTTAATTTATCTGCAAACTGAAAATAATATTTAAAAAAAAAAACACAGTAATAATTTACTGATTAAAAATATAACCGTTATGTATATTTTAGCAAAATAAAACAGTAAATTTTTTTTGTAAATTATTATTACTTGATTATTTCGATGAATTTAACATAAAGCTACTACACTTGAAAGTTGTTGATCGTCTTCCACGAGAATTGACCATCAACTGGGCTAAATAGACAGTGATGTCTTCACAAATCCCTACAATAATACTGATTCATATATGAGGACAGTATTTTAAGTCAGTATGGAGTGCTCAGTTAACCGCTATTTTTAAAAATGCTTATTGAATATAAATTATCATTTATATTTTTATATAAAACTTTCAATCGATTAAGTAATTATATTAGTCACCGGTCACCGTGGATCCATCCACGTATCACATTTGATTTTTTTTTAGCTAATTATTTTTATTTTTATTAATTAGTTTACAAACAATTAATAGAAAGTATACGAGGTCACATTTTAAAAAAAATACTAATTTTATAAAAATTTTAATGATAAAAAATAAATGTTTTATCAAATTTCATAATATTAATGATTTTTATTAATGAAAATTCAAATTAAATTTGACCAACCTTTATCAATAACCAACGCAATAATTTTATAATTAATAAATAAATAAAAAATTTAGTATTTGTTTTGAATTTTTATGGAAAACCATGACCTTCTAGAATCAACGATTGACAAATATCTACTGGTAAAACGTGGAGTTTTGTATAACGGGTCATTGGCATCCCACTACATTTATAAACATCTTTTCCGCCTCTTTTTTCACTTCTTAAAATTATTATTCTTTTTCTTACGTGTTCTTTATTGTAGCGGTTATCGCGTCAGACAGGAAAAACCGGTCTCATCCTTAAAAATATTTATGACCATGATTTTCAAAATTTTCTTATTGAAAAAAAAAAAAAAAAAAAACATCTCAAACGTAATAGTTTGTAACATAAAATTTTGTAACTTATAATTTACTAAATTTTTATTAAAAGAAAAACAGAAAATAAACCACAAAAGATGTTGGTAAATGGAAAAAAAGTATTTGATAATTATTTTTGATGTCAAATTTTTATTACATAAAATTATATAAATTATCAAAAAAAAAAAGGCAATGATCCTGTAATTTAAAAAATTTTTGCGGTAGATTTCTTTTTACAGTACTTGACCTAGTTTTAATCAGCGTACAGATGACAGACTTAACGTTCACTCTTTTCTAACGTGTTGACTGTCACGTATACACCTAAATTTAAAACCATCACGTATATTTTTTTGATGTTATAAAATTTTGATTAAAAAGAAATCAACTAAACTAATGTATATATTTATTTTTGATGATTTTAGGAGGATGCTGTGGTTCATCAAAGAAGAAAACAATTGTCGGAGGCTATGCATTTTGTTGGTGGTTTGTTACTGATGTTCAACGTTTGTCATTGGAAGTAATGACACTAAATCCAGTATGTGAAAGTGTTGAAACAGCTCATGGTGTACCATTAACTGTAACTGGTGTTGCCCAGTGTAAAATAATGAAAGCTGATGAATTATTACACACAGCTAGTGAACAATTCCTTGGCAAAAATGTTAAAGAAATTAAATCGACAATATTGTCAACACTTGAAGGTCATCTTAGAGCAATTTTAGGTACGTTTTTTTATATTATTTATTTTAGATGATATTATTTTTGGTAAATTATATTTCATATATTTGTTTTTTTTTTTTTCTTCTAAAAATAGGAACATTGTCAGTTGAAGAAGTGTACAAAGATCGTGATCAATTTGCAAATTTAGTACGTGAAGTTGCAGCTCCAGATGTTGGTCGTATGGGTATTGAAATTTTATCATTTACTATCAAAGATGTTTATGATGATGTTCAGTATCTTGCATCACTTGGTAAAGCACAAACTGCTGCTGTTAAACGTGATGCTGATGTTGGAGTTGCTGAAGCAAATCGTGATGCTGGAATTAGGGTATAAATTATACCAATTATCTTTGTATTTTTTAAATATATTAATAAGTCAAATATTTAATATTTAATCTTTATTAACAGGAAGCTGAATGTGAAAAAGCTGCAATGGATACCAAGTATAATACTGATACAAAAATCGAAGACAATGCCAGACTTTATCAATTACAAAAAGCAAATTTTGATCAGGAAGTCAATACAGCTGTAAGTTAAATATTTGTATTTTATTTTAAACAATTTTGAAAGCTATATTTATATGCGATAAGAATATTATAAACGAAAGTTTTTTTTTTTCAAATGAAATACACATCACGTAAAGTTAACATGTTCAAGTTTATTCAAAACATACGTAATTATTTCACAAGTAAACACAAGTTCAAGATAAATTCATGAGTGAAAGTAATTTTAGTTAGTTTATTTAATAAAATATATATATTAATAAATAAATTTGTATTTTATAGAAAGCTGAAGCACAATTAGCCTACCAATTGCAAGCTGCTAAAATTAAACAAAGAATAAGAAACGAGGAAATTCAAATTGAAGTTGTTGAAAGACGCAAGCAAATTGAAGTTGAAAGACAAGAAATTTGCAGAAAAGAACATGAGCTTGAAAGTACTGTTCGTTTACCAGCTGAAGCTGAACATTATAAAATTGGTTGTATTGCTGAAGGAAAAAAGTAAGAAATTTATTTAATACATTTTTGTTTGATTTTTAATTTAAAAAAAAAATATTGTATTTGCTAAATTAAAAATTGAATTATCTTAATTTTTTTAGAACACAAACTGTAGAAAATGCAAAAGCAGAAGCTGAAAAAATTCGATTGATTGGTGAAGCAGAAGCTAAAAGTATGGAAGTAGTTGGTATCGCTGATGCTGAAAGAATGCGTCTTAAAGCTCAAGTTTATAAACAATATAACGATGCAGCAATTCTCAGTATTGCTCTCAACGCAATGCCAAAGGTAATTAGTTGTGTTTTTTTTTTCCTTAGTATTTATTTATTACTGTGAACTTGATGTGAATTTATTTTTAATATTTAGATTGCTGCTGAAGTATCTGCACCACTTGCAAGAACAGATGAGATTGTTTTACTTGGTGGTAATGACAATATTAGTAGCGATGTTGCTCGTCTTGTTGGACAACTTCCTCCTGCTGTTCAAGCACTCACTGGAGTTGATATATCCAAGGTAAAATAAATCCTCAATTTATTATAATTAATTTCAAATGAAAGTGAATTATCTTTTAGATAATTATTGACTAACAAACAGATTTATTAATTTATTATGTTTATATTTTTACAGGTTTTATCAAAACTTCCTGGAGCAAGGTAAGACTCATTTAATCTTGAGCCAATAAAAATTATTAGGCCATCATGTTTATCAATGAAGTAAATATCATTATTTATATTTTTTTTTGTTTTTTTTTTTCTTTTATTGCAGTATCGACGGGACAAGAAACTCTAAATTAATCAAATAAATGGAAAATAATATATTTTCATCTTATCAATAAATTTTTTTCTCATTTTTCAATTGTATTTTTTTTTTTTTTTTTTTTTTTAAAAAAATTAACTACATCTTCGAGTTAATTGAATCCTAAAAGACATTCAAATATTAATAATAATAACGAGTATACATTACAAATGTAATTGTATAAATTTCAAAGAAAAAAAAATAGAAAAAATTTTATCTGTTAGTAATCGAAGCTGATGTTATTGCTTCATTCATTTTCGAGATAATAAAACTTTCAAATTTAATCAACCGTCCCTAATTAGACAAATAATTTTTGACCATGGTGTTCACCATTAGTTAGTAAAGCCTTAAAACAATTTTTCAAACTTAGAAAATGATGAAAAATAATATCTCAAAAATTAAAATCCCATCATTAAATATTTTCCAAATTTAAAAATAAAAAACATTTAAAATTTGATGACCAATTAAATTTTTAAATGAAAAAACATCATAATATATATATTTTTTTTTTGTATGAAAGAGAAAAGAAGAAAATGTTAAAAATGAGTTTAAAATATGATACATTCAGGTTGAAGATAAAATTGATAATTAAGACAAGACATACAGATGAATAGTTTTGTTAAATCTTTATCTTCCTTTTGCCTTCGTTACGTACAGTTTTAAAAATAATAATAAATTGAATTACAAACAGTACAAAATTACACTTACTTATCGAACATTTTTAATTATTATTTGTTTTTTTTTTTTTCTTTTTTCGTATGAAAATAACACTAGATGATCCACTGCACAATTTTATCGTTTGAGAATATTTCTTTAATCTTTTTTTTTTTAGAATCAATTGCAACCTTGTTAGATAATTAAAAATAGGCAATTTTTTTGAGAGTTAATTTTTTGTAATCGAGTGAATAGTTTTTTCCGTGTTGAAAGTTATTTATTAAATTTTCTATACATTTTGAGTGAAAAATATGTTGGTTTAAGTAGAAAGATATTATTAGAAAAAATAAAAAAAAATCATTCAAATAAACCATGCTATAAACCAATTTATTTTTACTATTAGTACAAATAAATATTTTACTCTTAAACTTAAGTTTTTTTCTATTCTTTTTTCTTGTTTTCTACTCGAATGATATTTTAAGAAAAACAAGACAAACTCATAAACAAGTATGCTAGCTAAAGAAAAAAAATACGAAAATTAAAACAAAGAAAATCTATGTGTCCAAAAGTAATTTGTAATATTCCATTTTTTTATTGCAAATTATTATAATAATGAATTATAATATCTTGTAAAAATGACTTTAAGTTTTTCTTTTTTTTAATCTAAAAAAACAACACCATTTTTACATTCAATAAATATACAACAATGTCGATTATTAAAAATTTGATTCAATGTTTAATCGAATTAATTTAAAAAAATCAAATAATTTACGAACAAAACAAACAAAGAACATAATTATAAGATTGATTTGATTCAAAAAGCTGATTATTTAAGTAATTAAATAAAATAAAAATATTAATTTATGAATTTTCAATTAAATATGTGTTGGAGGTTGATTATCTCATAAAGTAAAAATATTATTAATAATAAATGACCATTTTTCATAGTATTTCAACAGCCATTGATATCATAATTTAATTATTTTTATTTTTATTAAAAGTATTTTATAAAGTACAATTATTTATCAGTAAATAAAATAATAAATATCACTAATGCCAATTTTCAGCACAACATAAATCAATATTTTTAAATATAAAGAAAAAAAAGAGTGTAAAAACATAAATGATAAATGATTTTATAATTATTATTTAATTATTCAGTATTAATTTGTTGTTAGAATTATAGTTAACAAGTGTGAAAATTTCATAATATTTTTCTTCCATTATTGTCAGCTTCGATAGAAAAATACACAATTATATATTAATTTTATTTCCAATCTTTTTTCATCTATGTTTAAAAACTTTTACACAGAAAACTCACTGCTATTGCCAATGAATTAATAAATAAATATACAATGATAAATAATAATTTTAAAAAAAGGCAAAAATGTAATAATGAAATAATTAAAAGAAAAAAAAAAATACTTGTAAATCAATATTTTCATAACACATTGTTGATGATGAATGTCAATATATAAATTATAGCACATGCGAGATGAAAAACATTTAATGATAAATGAAAAATTAATAACGAGAATGAATTTTTTAAATTAAAAAAATATATAATTAAATAGTGTATTGCATACTTGGTGAAGTGATTGAATGACAAACAAGTTAAAAAACATCACAGTTATCTAGTATTGCATAAAGCATTAATATTTTTGAAAAAGAAAAACGACAAATATATTTGGAATCATAAAAAAAAGTTAGTAAATAATTATGAAAATGTTGATAAATCAATGTTGTCTGTAAAATAATAATGTTTCAATCAATTGTGCTTAATGAAAAAATTATGGAATTCAATGAGAAAGTAATATAATTGTCAATCAATGGATATTTTTAATAAATGGATCATCATATTATTTAATTATTTAATTTTTTTGTAGGTAATATGGATAATATGGATAATATGGATAATATGGATAATAAATTCAGTTGGATTATTATTTATACATAGCTGATCTCACGTATGAGTAAACTTGTATATGTGTTGAGCTGAGTGTATTTGAATCCCCACTCTTGTCATTGCCTAAAGCCACAAAACACTGAGACAGACAGTTTGTCGGCACCGTTTCAACAAGTGACTACCGGTCAAGCCCCATGGTGCAATAGAAGAGTAATAAATGTATTGTTTAATAGCGTTAATTAATTGTATTTGTGTGTTAAAGTGTTTTTTTAATTTATTGTTGATCTAGTGAGTGATAAATTATTGCCGAATGTCAGTTATTTTACTCAAAGTAATGGATATTGTTGTCGGCGCTCGAGACAAAAGCTTTGATGTTTTACAAAGGGTTCCAAGAGGACAGAGTAACCTGCTAAACTAACTAAAAATTATTAACTAATGCTTTGTTAACAAAAAAAAACGTCATTTATGCATTATCGAATGAGTGAGTGCCAATTTTTGACGATTTTGATGGATAAATTAACATTGACAATTTCGGAACTGAGCAAAAAACAAAAAACTATCAAAAAATCATCGTTAAACAAGATGGCGGAATTGTGAGTAAACTATTTTTTTATACATCCTTAATATAATTGAGCATTGTTTATGACTAAATAGTTAAAAAAAAAAATTGAGATTAGATGTTAGATTGTGAGCAAGACTTTATTTTATGCTTAAAGATAAAATTAATAATTAAGACAAGACAGACAAATTAATAGTTTATCTTCTTTAATTTCATTATGGAAGGGATAGACATAGGAATTTTTACCGTATTATTCCCGTAATTACCGTAAAAAATACTTGGGGTGATTCCGATTTCCGAGAAGTTTTTTTTTTTGTTTCTTACAGTAAATTACCTCAGGATCACGGGAAAAATAAGGGGAAAATTCCTGCGCGTGCGCAAATTGATAAAAAAAGTAACGAAAAAGTAAAATACTTGTCTCGGTAATCATCCCTCATTATGTAAAAGAAAGAAAAGAAAACCAAACACTGGATGACTTATTTGATATCAAGTATCAGTAAATTTATTACGTCAAGTTTTTGAATTTTTCATACTTTAGTTACACTATAGTTAATGTAGTTTCAATTCAATTAGAAAAATATTCTCTTGTTTTTAGTCAATTATTAATATCAATCCCTCCACAATTTAAAATAGTAATATGACTGGTAAAGTGACTGTCAATTTGTGTGTGTTTTTCTTCGGCTACCATATATTTGCTTCAGTCGTGTAAAGCCAGAATGAACTGCCACTGATGAAAACTAGTCAAGAGCATTTTATACAGTCAAAATATACAGCAATATACAGGTACATTATCCACAACAAATTCACGATTTTCTTTTTACACCTGCCCTCGTCCATTGTTAATCAATAAAATAGCTAAAAATAACATAATTCTTTATACTAAATGAAACATTAAATTTCAACAGTAATTTTTATTAAGTAAATTAACCAATTAACAATTAATTGGTTTATTTTTGCTGTTACAGGTGTTACAAGTGTTGTGAAAAGTGTAGTGATTGTGTAGTGAAAAGTGTAGTGAAAAGTGTAGTGAAAAGTGTAGTGAAAAGTGTGTGAATACCTGTTGTTGGTGAAAAGTCTTTATGGACAGCGAGGCGTTTGGAAAACCTGAATCACCACCACCAAAAAGGTAGGCATTTATTTACTATAAATTATCAAAAAAAAACTTTGATATTTCAAGTAACAATTCATCTTTAATTAGTATCAATTTTTTATATTTAATTTAAGTCAATGAACTTGTATTTGTTTCTTATATGAACAACAGACCTGTTGTTTATCAGTAATAGTTTTCTTCATTCAATAATCCTTGTGTGATGCCCAAGTACATTACCTCAAAGTTTAATACTCATTTCTTTGTTTGTATGGTAAAAAACATGAGTTTTCATTATATTCTATCATTTTCTTTCGCTCTTATTGGTCTTTATTAATTTTATATGGAAAATTAGAACACAGCATTATCAAAAACAATAATAATTAGATTTTTTATTACAATTTTTATCTTTTTTTTTATTATTTATTTTTCATATTACAGCAAGATAAGATTTATATGTACAAAGAAACTACATCACTAACTTTTTGTTGTTTAATAAAATTAATACACATATTTATATCATATATCTATGTATAATTGGTACCATTATTAATTAATTAAATATTTACAAGAAATATACAGTGTTAATGTACAATTATTGATATTCACTAACAACGATTATTATTATGATGAATAATATTACAAGTTTATTTGTAATCATTCATTCATCATTATATCTAAAATTATTATTTTATTTTTTTCTTTATTATTTCCACCAACGGATTCTTTATAAATTCTTTATTAATTTTAACTCTCACATTTTTTTTTATCTACTGGTTTTGATAGCTGGCTAATGATAGAAAATTCGTGTTGATTTTTTTGTTTTTTTTTTGTTCTTCTTGATAGTAGCAAATAAAATATACATTTGTTCATTTGTAAGTTGTCGAAAATAGCTTTTAATTAAATGTCATTATTTGGAGCACCGATATTAATTTGATTTTTGCTCTCATTTGATTTTGCATCAATTTTTTAATATAATTTTATCTTTTTTATTTTTCTTTTTGTATATAATATATTTCTTCTTTTAAATTGTTAATTATGAAAATTTTTAGATACAATGAAAACAGGATGTAGCCATTGTAATGAAAATTTTAAATTATTATTTTCTTTATTTTTTTTTTTTAATAATGATTAATGATTATCAATACGTTTGTTTTGTATTTTCAAAAAAATTCAAATAATAAGATGCATCACTTTGAGTTTTTAAAAAAAAATGTTTGATTATTTTCTTTTTTGATCTTTTTCACTAATAGAGTTTTTAATTGAGCTTATTTTCTTGTTAAAATTCTTCATAATATTTAATAGTAGCGTGAATTTATCATTTCAAAAAAATCACTCTTTTAAATGCTGATGAATGTGACTTTTTTTTTTCATGAAAAAAAAATTTATAAAATGAATAACTTTGTGTACTCTTAGAATTACTAAACAATATTAAATTCCTTTTTTTTTTTTTTCTTTTTTAAATTATATCCCACACCAGTTTGAAAAACTTGCACACTTAGTATAATATTGTTTCACTTTTTTTAAATTATTTAAACTTTTTGACAGTATATTCAACTTGATTTATCAATTTATCACATATTTTTTTTTTTATTCATTTTAAACACATTTTGTAATGATTAAAAAAGACATTTATGCGTATATTAATCAGAAATTTCTATGAGCTTTTTAAAATGTTACATTCTTAATTATTTTTACAATGTTGAAAAGAGAAATACAATTATTGTTACTTTGAAAATTTTTAGCCATGTAGGTTTTTTTTTTGTTAATTCATATTGATTCTTCTTAGTTTTATATTTACAAGTTTTAGTTGGTTTACCAGCCACAAATTTGTTCAATAGATTGGTTGTACTTTTTTTTTCAACAACAATTAATCACCCAAACGTTCGATTTTCTTTAAAAAATAATAGTAATTAAAAGTTAGTTATTTTCTTTTTTTTTTAGAATTTTCTTTTTTTGTTTTATCGCTTCAAAATTGAATTAATAAATCAAGATTTTCATAGTTTGAAAAAATTTCATGAATATTAATATTTACTATTTTACAAAACGAAATTATTAAATAAATTTATTTCGAAGCCGTCAACGGTCATAAATCATCACACAATTGAGCGTGTACATATCACTGGAAATTTTTTTTGAAGTTTATGTTAATTTTGATAAATTATAAGACACTTATTAGAAATATTATTTTCTATTTTTTTTTTATTATTTTTTCTTTGCAAGGAAACACGAGAAATTTTCTTTAATTGTTAATTGACAAAAAAAAATTTTGAAAAATATTATTTACACGTTGATCAGTCTTAAACTTTATTCCAATGGAATATCATGTGCCAATTAAGTAATTAAATTTTTTTTCTCTCTTTAGCATACTTTTTACAAACTTGAATCATGTTATGTTACTTCTTCAAACCATTGACTCGATTATTTCAGTTTTATTGATTTTCGATAGCCAAAATAATTAACAATTCACTTCAAAAATATTTAAAATAATTACAATATACAATGGTTTTTTTTTTTTTTCTTTTTTATATAAATAAAAAATATTTAATGAACACAATAGGCATGCAATGTGTTTATCATTAATCATTGTTATTTTTTTATTTTTATTTTTTCTTGCTATACAACGCACTCCCGAAAAATTAAAAAAAACAAATAAAAATTAAAAACGATTAATAAAAAGTCATCGTGTTTCCTTGAGCCATTATAATTTAAACTTAAATTATTTAATTATTTTTTACATTAACAGACTAAATTAACTTTAATGAAAATCATATGAAGAAATGATTTATTATCGAACATTTGGGGGGAGAATTCAATTTGTTTATTAAAAAAAAAAAACATTCAACAATTGTTTGTTGATAATAAAATTGAATATAAAGTATGTTTGTTAATAAAATTAAATAATTTCAGTAGTTAACATATATATAAATTAATTTCGCGTTTATCTACTTCGCGATTTTTTTTTTCTTTATAATTACATTTAAGGGTGAATCTGTATTTGCCTTTGGTCTTGTAATTTAGTTTTTTTTTTTTGTTTTTTAATCACTGGTCATAGTTATCAAAAAAAAAAAAAAAAAAAATAAGCGTAAAACGCAAAATTGATCATAAGCGTTGATTGAAAAGTTGAATAAAATAAATAAATAATTTTTCTTCACCAAAAGACTAATAGTACTGTCATCCGAAGTAGCTGATAAACCAAAATACGTTTTTTTTTTTTGTTTAAATAATATAAAAAGAAAAAAAAATCACTTGAATAAAAACATTACGTTAATTTCATCTGATGACTAATGTAACATGTTTTGAACGTCACACAAGAGTTCATACTGCATGCATTATTTTTTTTTTTTTTTGTTTTTTGCTGTATGTGGTATAATTATAGTTTGATTGATCCACCACACATACGATGGTATAATTGGATTTCGAAATATGACATTAAACAATAATCCATCATTGTCAATGCGTTCAATTAATACAGTTGGTATTTTATATTCGTTTACACAACAGTAATTATTACACCACATGCAGCATACAGATTATTGCAAATCACTTTTCTTTCTTCAAGTTAATTTCACATTTTTTGTTTTTTTCCGAAAACTAAAAATTGTTAAATTACAATAATAATTTATGATTATTCATTAAAATCATAAGTTATTATTAATAATGAAAGTAAATTGATAAGAAAAAACAATAATAATAAATAAGTAAAGTCATTTGAACTCAAACGAACTTAGTAAATTGTCGATTTAGTCAAACATTGGAATGCGAAGTGACAGAAGGTTGGGTGCTAGATGGTATTGTTGATGATGATGATGATGATGATATTGAATTTGATGATGTTGTAACAACAACAACTGGTTTAACACAATATTGGGCATTAACAATTGGTACTTGATTAACTGATTTGAGTATTGGTGTTGTTATCATTTTTCCAGATAAATTTGATGTACCTAATAATGTAACTTGATTTCCTTGTGAAACAACAGTCATTGGTGTTAAACCAGTTAATGATGAATGTTGTGTTACAATATGAGCAATACCATCAGATGATGAAGTTGTTTGTATAACTGATGATGTTGGTTTACCACTAGATGATTGTAGAGACATACCTGTATGACTCAATGACAATCCTATAATGAAAAATGTTTTTTTTTTTTTCTCAACTACTTATTCAAATAACAAGTATAATTAATTAATTAATTACCTCCTTGAACTGTAAGAGGTTGTGATTTAACAGAACGAAATACACCAGGTAGTATATTTAATTCAGCACCACCAGGTAAACGTGTTAATTCTGAACCATTACCACCAACCAAAGTAACACCACCCATCATTTTATGAGATGTTTGTGCATCAACCGATCTTATTCTCGTTTGTGCAGCTAAAATAAATATACAAATTTATTCTTAAAATAAATTCATTTAAATTAAATTAAATTTAATTTACAAAAAAAAAAAAAACAAAAATATTAAACGTAAATATAAATTTTGATTAAAACATTTTTTTATTCGTCATAAATTATTTGAATCATTTTGTTGTTGCACATCATCATATTGACAATAAACAAGTTCATACATACTCGTGACATTTAATGGTGGTTGATGAGTGGAAAGTACTAATGGTACTGTTCTTCCTTCATTTCCTGAATGTACAAATGTAACTGGTCTAACATCATTCGTTGTTGATTGATTTGGTATATTTGAATGTACAATTGTAACTCTATTATCATTTGAATTTGATGAATGTACAACAAGTGCAACTGGTCTTGTTTCACCAGTTGAATTTGATTGTACAATGAGTGGTCTTGTTGTTTGATCATTTGAATTTTGTACAGCAAGTGTTAATGGACGTGTTTCATTATTGCCAGTTGTATGAGTTACTAATAGTTGTCTAGTATCACCTGGTATAACTCTTATTCCTGGTCCTAAGTGTTGTAATGCTGGCATTATTGCTGCAATATTTTGATGATTTGTATTTAAAACTTGTGCATTTAACGGAAGATGTATTTGATGTGATTGTTGTACATTGGAATTATTTAATTTATCTTGAGCTGATGTTGGAATGCTTGATATTGTTGAACCCGGACTTGAATTTGGACTTTCACGTAAATTATTATTACTAATATTACAACTATTATTACTAGTATTACAACTGTTATTACTATTGTTTATTGTATTTATATTGTTACTATTATTAATGTTATTGTGGTTGTTATTAATATTATTGGCCAAATTAAGACCCTGGGTTTGACAAACAACAGCTGCTGTTGAAACTTGATTATGCATTGATGATGTACTTGTTTGATGATTTTGTGGTGAACTTGCTGTAATACTACTTGAACTGAGACTACTTGTACTACTATATATTGCTCCATCACGAGCTAAAGTTGATACATCAACATCCATATTTTCTGTAATCAAATAGATTATTTTATAATTTTAACAACAATTGTTGTAATCAAATTTATATATAATATTTACCATTTTTATGGACTATTAAATCAACAGTTTGTTCAGGAAACAGTTCATCAAAATCAATGTGTTCCCATTTTGATGATAGTTCTTTTTTCAATTGAGCTAGCCTTTGAAGTGACGCTGATCTTTCACTTCCTAGTCTTGTCGTTTCATTAACATATTCGACATCTTTTTTATTCAACATCTATATATATAACAAACGAAAAATATATGTTTACTATGGTTTATAGTTGCTATAATTTTTATCAATAAATAATCAAGTGACGTCAAAATCTTTTCTTTTTTTATGATGAAAATTATACAAAAGATTGACTCACTTATTTTGATATTAAATTGTCTTTCATCGGATAAGCATCATTGGCATTTTGCCAAGAATTTGTATCTACATTTGAACTAGGTACACGTGCGATTCTAGATGTATATACACAAAGTAAAAAAAAAGTAGGAAGAATTCTTTCTGGTCAAAGGTCATCGCGCACGCGTTTATTCTCACACAATCCTGATTAACAATAACAACAATTTTTTTTTGTAATATATTAATGCATATTTTTTAAATTAAGAATCCTTCAACATAGCTGCAACACTTTTGTCCTAGTTTTTTCTTTGTTTTTGTGTTAAAAAAATAGCACGTATTTTTGTTTAGAATTTATAAACTTTCCCCTGTGACCGTCATATTTTTGGAGACAGAATTGGAGTTTTGCCAAGGGTTTTTTTTTTGCAAATTTATTTATTTTTTCCAAAGAAATAATCAACTAATTTATTTATATATTTTTTTTTGCTTTCAGATTTGGCAGACTCATGTCTTCGATAGATTCATTGCTGAATTAAGGTAAGAATAATTTTTAAGATGTTTCTATTTTATCAGTAAGAAATTTTAGCCAACGATCATGATAATATTATGAAAAAATTTCCGTATTTATCCCTAAATATATACTTTGTTTATCATAACTTTGTAGGATTATTATTATTATTTTTAAATACACATAATTACATAGCAGATATAATGATGGTAGTGGATAGGTCAAGAATACAGTCTGTTCAACCTGTTGTTGTTGTTGTTTTTCTTTCAATTAAAAATTAGTTGGGGGTCAATTAGTTTAATCAATAATAAATCAATTGAATTTAAAAACAATTATTGATGAATTTTATATTATTTTTAATCAACTTTTAATAGATATTGTTGGGGTCAATATAACAGCCCAGGTTGAAACGTGTCTTATGACAATTCAACAGGTTTTTTTTTTTTTTTTGATGTTTATAAAACTACATCATTACTGAAATTAAAATTGACAAGATATTTTTCGACAAATATGATAGATTTTTATATAAAAATTTATTTCATTAGGATATTTTGCGAAAATTGATGTTTCATTTGGTCAAGTAACTTTTAAAAATAGTTAACAATTGACTGATTTCTCTTCATTTTAATGTTAAAGAATTTTCTCTTTCTAAATGAAAAGAAATATATGTACGTAAATATTTTTTTTTTATTTCAAATGAACGATAAGTACTACGTGCCAAGTTATATTATAATGATGGCCACGATCACGTGGCATATAGCAACAGGAAAGAGAACGATATGAAAATGATATTAGTCAGACAAAAGTTAAAACGTAGGAGTCAATTTTATGCGTCATTGATTTCAGACACTTGCTTGTTTTTAATATGAAATATCAATGAATATTTTAAACTATATAAATCACTTGATAAAATATAATTATACTTTTAAAAATTAAATTTTTATTAATTTTTTTCTTTTCAAGTTAAAAGAAATTATTCATTTTTTTTTTTTCAAATAATCATGTGATCAGACTGTCTGTTATTCTTGATTGGTTGAGGAAGGTCAGGCATCTCATTATTTGCATCAAAGAAAAAAAAACATTCTTAATAAATGCGTTAATCGTAATTTATTACGCAACACATGGGTTTTTTCTTTATTTTTTTCTTCAATTTTTTGAGTCAAAAAAAGAGAGAAATTTATTTTTTCCTGTCATAATTCAATTGGGGTTTTTTTTTTTTTTCTTTTTTCATTTAGACAATATCAAAATTTAGTTGATAATTTGAGAATTTAATTTAAGACATTAAACTTAGTAAAACTTGATGTATAATTAGTAAATTAATGACACTATTAACGCGACTATTACAATTTAAAAATCATCAAAATATTTATAAATTTTTAAGCTGCTTGTTGGTATTTTTATTTAGAAAATAAAATAAAGAAAGATATACATCATTCTATATCTAAATCTAAGTTGAGATTTGACTTTTTTTTTATACACGACAAACAAACATATAACGTACAACGTAAAAATATCTTGACGAAAAATACTTTTAAAAGATCAACGAATTTGTCTATTTAAACTAGGTCATTTGAAACTTTTATCCGACGTGTTTTTTGATAGATAAAATTACGTTTTTTTTTTTAATTTTTTATACATTTTTAATTAACAAAATAGAGATGAATATATATTTGTCAAAATAAACTAAATAAATAAATTATAATAATTAATTTAGCAAAGTAATCAGATACTAATCATGAGCATCTAAACTTGGCACATTTGACATTTAATACTCGCGTGGCTGAAAATGAAAAAAGAAGAAAAAAAAAACAACAACAATGCTAGTTACCGAAATTGGCAAAACACGAAACGAAATAACCAATTGACTTATATAAAATGGAAACGAAAAAAAAATCACGAGAACCAAAATATTAATTTGTTGAATACCTTGAAAGCAAGAGGAAAGTTTTTTTTCTTTTTTTTTTTTTTATAACTTTGACTGGTCAGAAAAAAAAAATCAAATATAAATTTTTCAAAGTTATTAATAGTTAATCCAAGATATTTAAAAAAAAAAAACATTTAAAATGAAATTTAAATGAAATTATTTAATATAAAACTGTTATTCACATTATAATTTCAATTTTAAATGATTTTTTTTTTAAATTTATAATATCGTCTGTTTAAAAAATTTCATAATGATTTTATTTTATCCAAATCAATTATACAATTTAGCTTAATTATTATTTTTTCATTCGTAAAATACAGTGTAATAATTTGAGCTAATTAATTAATAAGTTAAAAAAAAAACAATCAATTTTAAATTAAATAAAATTGAAAATATTATTAATTATAATTTTCATCACGTTGTACATTCCATGGCCTTTGCGTGTTACCATGTACATTAAAATAATTTATTAATAAAACCAAAGGATCGTCAAGAACTTACCTTTATATGGTTTATTGCAGCATGAAGTATAGACAGGTTCGATGACTTTTTTTCGTCTTGTGCTGGTAATTGTCTCTTCAATATTTCGAAACATTCTTTCAAATGTGCTCGACGATTTTTTTCTAATTTATTATGAACTTCTCGTGTGCCAGATCTAATTACATTTGTTCTTGAAAAAGAAAAAAAAAACAACAATTTAATATTATTTTTTAATTATTATTGATTTTTATGGAAATTAAATTCTTACCCATTTTTATTTTTTTTATTGTCTTGAGTTTGATCAATGTCAATAATCAGTGATCCAGTACTTCCACCTCCTGCTTGTGCGTTATTTGCCTGTTGTGTTGTGTTTTGTTGAACAATGTGATATTGATGTTGAGTTTCAGTATGATGAATTATTGATGGTGCTCTTGATATAACTGGACTCTCTCGAAACATTGAATTGCCATTTCTTTTGTTCATTTCATGTGGATATTCTTCTATAAAAATTTCATTCAAATAATTAAAAATTCAATTATATCAAGAGAGCATGCGTACATTAAAACACTCTGTGTAAAGAAACTTAAATTTTAAATAAATAATACAAATTATTTAGTCAGTTTTTTTTTTTCCTTCGAAGAAAAAAAAACAAATGAAATTAAACTATAGGTAGATTGTTGTCAACGGGACACATTCTGAGACTTTTCAATGGACATTGAATAGACTGAACTTATTGTCGTGCCTAATTTTCAACCTAACTTTATTCAACAGCTGAAACATATCGTTCATGCTGGTTGAGCAAACTACACTTGTAGTTTTCTATAAATTACAAACCTCATTCATACTAAAGTTTTTTTTTACTCTTAAACATATCCCTGCTTATTCAACTTATTAGTGCTAAAATTGATTGCTGTAATTATTAGATATCATGAATTTAATTCAGTCATTAGATTAATTTAAACTTCACATGATATAATTTGAACAATTTCGCAAATCTTTTTTTTTTTTTTCTTTATGTTATCTCTCAATTCTTATCAGTTTGGTAATTTAATATCTCACCATGCAGATAATGTTGTATCCATTTTTTCTTGGGTGCTGGTGGTGTCCCGTATATTTTATTTTCCCAAACAACCCCCGTGTTTTCATTACTATTATCATTATTATTGCGACTACTACTATTACCACTAGTACAACTACCTGCACTACTAATTATAATTTTATTTTCTCCGATACTCATGTGCTCATGAGCATGTGACTCTTCAGCAAATACTAAAACTCCCATTTTTTATTTAATTGGCTAATGACATTTAGACATTATTATTTATTATTAATATTTTATTATTATAAAATTAAAAAATTATTAATCTATTAATATTGGTTGATTGATAAATTGAAATTTTTTATTGTAAGAGCTCAATGTATTCGCGGTTCGCGACAATCTAAGGACAGAGACGAGCAAACATCGGACGATGATTTAATTTACGTTACCCTGGACTTACGCAGACGACCTCTCTTCTTTTTTTAACTATTCAATGAATTCTCCCACTCTTAAATACAATAATACGAATTTTAACGTGTATTTTTCATTATAAGCCATTTTTTTTTTTTTTTTTTGCAATATTAATAGGTTTTTTTTTTATCATGACAGTTTATCCACGTGGAAATGTTAAAACATTTTTATTTTTATTATTCATATCACGTGGTATAACATTGATAAGATAACAATGTAATATTTTTTTTTTTCACTCGAGGTATAACAAGTGTATTTAATTTTTAAAAATTAATTCAATTACATCATCTTTTGAATATTTAGTTTATTTTTTTTTTAAAAAACTAAATTAATTTTTAAAGAATTGGTATTAGTTCTAAAGTATTATGAGTAAACTATTGAGTTAAATGAAAAAAATTAGCCCTACGAGTTTTGTTATACTGAGTTTTTATTATAAAGTCTCTGAAATTTTGGAAAAAAATAGTACAGACATTCATTTCGCAGAAACTCGAGGGGTGATTCCGATTCCCGAGACAGAAGTTTGCCAATCTTGCTAAACTCGATGCTAAACTCGATGCTAATTTGTGTTTAGTTTAATTCCAGGCCTTACCATCAATTATGAGCATTTTTTCTTCACACAATAAATCATCGGGTTCCATACGTTCTCTTTTTCTTTTTGCACCTGAAAATATGAGAAAAATTTAAAAATTAAATATGAATTTCCTTTTTTTTTTTTTAAATTAAATTAAATTTATAAATATTTACAAAAATCATGGAATATTATTGTGTTTATTCGGATTCATTTGGATTATAATTATTTTGCGTAATTTTTTTTCTTTTTGCGATTTTTTTTGCACGACCTTGCCAAATGAATGGCGCTACCATCTTGCGGAGACTTGAGAGAATGCATGTTTGTACGTGTTTCAAGCTCCCAAGGTGACCGCGTGATGACGTTTACGTGACCATTCACTGAGGTCATCAAATAAAATTAAAAAATAATCATTTAAAACTTTTACACAAGTATTTCGATATAAAAAATATCATATATAAACATCTATATGTCATATTTATTAACTCTTTCTGTAATCATTTAAATAATCTAAAATCCATAATTGAAAATGGGGGCAAAAAAAAAGAGTAAAGTGTTTTCTCAGCTGCACGTGGTTGACGTGCCTCTTTGATCAAGGCTTGGCATCATGAAAAATTGTGTGGCGGGAAATGGAAAAGTTGAATTACGTGGCGGGAGTAAATATCTGCGCAGAAAAGACAGAGAGATAATAAAAAAAAAAGAAATCACCGGGATCCTCCAGGTCAGGATTGCGGGAACCATAAAAATATATAAATGCATATGTGTGTGTGATACAAGAGATGTGGCAACGTTGAAAATTGATCAAGACGCCACGCGGCCGGGCAAACCGCATGGCATAGTGGGGAAAATAGCCGGGGACAGAGTGCATGCGCACTGTAAAAATACCGCGTGCTTTTCCGTCTACGTCTCCTCACCACCCCGGCAACAGCATGTATATTTTATGACGTTAAAAAATTGTGAGTTGAAAATTTTGTCTTGAAGTCAATAAAAATTGCAATTTAAATTTGAAAAATTATATTTATTTACTTGAGATGAGAGTCATTTACCAACTTTAAGTTGAAGCAAGAATAAAAGTCATTGAGATCGTTTGCCTAAGGCCTAGTTAGCTCATTAAAGAAAAAAAAAAAAAAATTTCTCTACGGCTTCTTTTGTATACATGCATGTATGAATTTGTATTTTTTTTGTTTTTTATTATTTGCAATTACAGTCATTGCGCTTGAAAATGGTTGTGTAAAAGAACACTTATCAAACTTAGGTCCCTTTAAACTCAATACAGAGAACACTGAATAAGCAATGTGGAGTTTGTAAGTCATTGGAAATCATAGTGAATCATTAAATCAGTTTGTCAGTCAATAGCACCTCGATATTTATGGTCCAAGTATTAATTGGTAAATTTGTCAAGATTTATTTAAAGTCAAACAATAACTCTCTTTTTTTTCCTCCAATATATTTAAAATATTGTTTATTAAGAAGTCTGGTTTACTTGGTGTTGATGATGATCATGTAATAATTGTTTCTGCTAAAATTTTTGCGTAACTGCGCATGTTAACCTCTGTATTATCAGTAAGTTGGATCATAAAAGAAAAAAAAAACATAAGAGAGTGAGATGAATTTCATCAATACAAGACCCCAAATTATTATTATCATCATTTATCATTTGTGTATGAGTTGTAAGACCCAGTTTACAAAACATTGCCAGATGTTTTAGAGAACATTAAATTTAATGACATATTGAAATGCCATATTTAGTTTTATGTAGGGCAAAAGTGAATATGCGTTTTTTAATAAACTTTTAAATTTTGTTTATACTTTAAAATATAAAACAACAACTTGCACAGTGTTGTCATGAAATTAAAATTGCTTGTAATACACAAGACAAAAATATAACTGTATATAATTTTAATCTTTCTCTCTCTCTCTCCTGTCATATCTCATTGACAATAATATTCTTTTAACTGAAAATTTTTAATTAATATACTCATAAAAAAGATACATTAAACGGTTATTATTATTACTAAGTTGAAGGTTAGTGTTTTCACATGATAAGAGAAGAAAATAAAAGAAAAATATTAAAGGGGCGTATAAAAATGATAATAAATTTTTTATTATTTCTAAAAATGTGAATTAAATTTGCTAAATTGGAGTAAAATTTTAATAGTATACAGATTTCATAAAGAGTCCGCTGACCCGAACATCCGTAAATTCAAAATAAATAAAATAACAACAACAGGAAAATGATTGTGAAAAGATTAAAAATAATAATAATATTTTTTAAAAATAAAAGAAAAAAAAAAAAAGAGTATAAGAATACGTCAAATGTCATGAATATGAGAAACACTGAGAACAGGAAAATCATACCTAATTTGGAGACGACAAACGCGTGGTTTAAAACGCGTGCAATTCATATGGGTTTTGTATATCCCAGGGATTCTCAAACAAAAAATTATATTTCTCAACTATACGCGATCACGTGGTCGGCTGGTCGATAGCCGGTTTTACTTCTTCCCTCTTACACCCTCCCAACACCACCCACAACCCCCTCGTTTACATCCACTCACGCAAATGACACTTTTTTTTATTTTTTTTGCTAATTTTATTTAAATATATATATTTTTTTTTATACTCATTCGCATATCAAAAGATTCATGACCTTTTTTTCTTTAAAAAAATTTAATTACCATAATATTTTTTAATTTAGAGACAAAAAGTCATGGTGAATATTTAAATGGTATATTTAAGTGCTGAGGCTAGACTAGTTGGATAATTTGTTTTTGATTAAAATTAATAAAAACAACAACAACAACAACAACAATATTACAACGTGACATGTACAATGTGTGTAAATTTAAAGTTGAAAAAATATTATCGGTACATGTTTGGCTTGTTGTTGTTGTTGTTGTTGTTGTTGTTGATGTTGTTGTCGGTAAAAAAGGTGGAGCTCTTATAAGATACAAGTAGTAGGGATTAAAGTGTGACTTACCACGTGGCTCGTTTGAGTTGTGATGATTTGAGTACGGCGCAACACCAAATGAATGATCAGATGATGAGGATGCACTCGCATCTCTATTTGATGCTTGCGACTCGACAAACCGAGCTGCTTCTAGCAATGTTTCAAGAGTCATTTTGTTTTTGTCCATATGCTTATTATTAATTGGTAGTTGATTGGAATGTTTTTAGATTGAAAATCTGAAATATAAATTAAATTAATATAAATATATAATAAATTTCATAGAAATAACATTAACACGTGTTTGTTTGTGTCAAATGAAAATGTCATGTTTACATGTAGCTTCAAAATGAATAAAATTCATAGAGTAATTTTCTACTTTTATGATGTTTTAAGAATTTAAAAAAAAATAGATAATTTTGTGTTAAGTATAACAACATTTTTATGCGACTTCTTCGGTTAGTGGTGTTGTATTTATTATACCGCAAAATATCTCAACCAAACGATTGCGAGAGAGCTCTTTCAATTCACACTTGGCAACGGTCAACCGTCACGATTATTCCAACAACACTTGTAAAACCAAATGCACGACTTTTTTTTATTTTTTTGTTATTTGCCAATGGGAGTGGGATACTCTGCTTTCTTATATACACAATGTATATAACTTTCAAATGAAGCCACAATATACAAATTATATATTTATGAAAAAAAAAAAAAAAAAAAAAGTCATTTGACATATCAAAAAAAAAAAAAACTTATTTACAGAACGATAAGATGATAATTTTTTTCTTTTATTTTGATTCAATGAAAGCATAACTGTAGAGTGGATTAAAATTAGTCTATAAAAAAAAATACCGTAATTTAGCATAAACATAAAATAATAATTTTAAAGAAAATAAGACAGCCAGATGCCTTGGCATAAACATACAACACAATCATGCAAAAAAAAAAATAGGTGAGTCAAGCTAAAAACGTATGTTGTTATTTTGTCGAAGTTAACCGAGTAAAGCCGAATGTGGCAGCGTGGCATGAATTTATTCTCCACGCGGAGGTATCCGAATAGCGGGAGACTCTTTCAACTGACAAAAAAAAAATTGTTTTTTAGTTTGAATTTAATAAATATTCAAGTATTTATAATTTAAACGTGGCAAAAAAAAAAATTTACAATTTTATTAAATGCAATAGCACAAATATGTAGCTTCAAGTTTTCACTTATAATTATGTCACAAAAGCTACTACATAATACTTGACACTCAACGTACTTATCACCTATGAACACAATTTTTTTACTCAGTTAATAAAATTTAAAATTAAAAAAAAAAAAAAACAAACAATTTAACACATACACAAGTTATTTTTTCGAGCTGAGTTCACGTTTAGCTTGCACTGAATGATAAATAATGACAACAGTGTGAAACGGCTTTGTAAAAAGAAAAAAAAATATATATATAAAATAAAAAAGTGGGGAACATACAACCTCGTTTCGTTTCGTTTCTTTTTTATTTTAATTTGTTTTTCTCGCTTCTTTGGTTTTTTTTTTTTTTTCTTGGCGAACGGGCGTGGTACGCGATGAGGCCGAATGAGTATAAACGCTTGACATATTCTACACGTGATTTTATCCAAGACAATTTAAAAAACTCAACACATATAAATTTATATATAAATAATATATATTGCACGTATTTAATTTTGGTTTAAACTTACTCAGTTGGTCGGTCGATTTTGTGCTTGCGTTGAATTTGAGGGCAGGGGGGAGTAAAAAGGAAAAAAAAAAAAAAAAAAAAAAAATGAGATAGAATGGGGAAGCAGGACCCCAAGTCACGCTGCCACTTTCACGTAGAAATCAATCGTTGTTTTTTATATATTTTTTAACACGATGCCAAGTAAGGACAAACTCTCGAAACTCACGTTACAAAGAGTATATCAATCTGATGTATAAAAAGTATTATTATTATTATGATAAACAAAGAAACAATAAGAAAAAAAAAAAAAAAAAAAAGAGTTAAATGTCCACGGAGTTTTGATAAAAAAATATCACAAGATGCACAAATAACTAACACACGCGTTAATCGTATATGTAATCGTTGATTATGCTCATATGCATGTGTATCTATGTACAATAACAGGCACGTACATGCTTATTGTGATAGGGGTGGGGGGAGAGCGAGAAAAAGACACACTTGAAACGATAAAGCAACGTGTATAAGTTCGTTATGTTCAAGCTATTATTATATTGTTTTTATATTGATAATAATTTTAATTTTTAAATTATCAACCATTTAAATACCGTTCACTATTATTATTATTATTATTTGAAAATTAAGTTGAAATTTTCTAATTTAATTTCTTTTAAATTGTTGTTAAGAGATGCTTGGTATGATGAAAATATTATTTAATAAACTTTTAAGAGTTAGATTTTTTTTTTTTAATTTTTTACACTTTATAAGCTGATCGATCTGGCGCGTGGCAGTTACATTTTTTACAAGTGTTAACCACTGCGCACAGCCATGCTTTCTTAGCCACGATTCACGTGTCCGGGACTCTGGCTCAACTTTTATTCAGCCAATGAGGATTGTCTCGTGACGTCATATTAACGATTTTCAACCAATCATAGCTATCCATGTGACGTAGCAATAAGCGATCCCTGGGCGTGTGTGCTTTATACACCAACGAAAAAGAACAAAAAAAAATAATTTTTTTCCTTTTATTATAGCTACTTTTGCTATATAATAATAATATATATGAAACCCGTTTGGTGTTTTTTGCGATTTAACAATTAATCTTTTTAGAATATTTAATTTCTAATTTTTTTTTTTTTTTTTTATGTAGTTTTTTATTTTTCTTAATTTTGTATTACGTCACTTTTAAATTTAAAAAAAAAAAAAAAAAAAATTACAACACTTGTATTAAATAATTAAATTGGCACAATCCTGGTAACTATCTTTTTTTTTTTCTTTTTCTGTTAGTTTACACTGAAAAAAAGCACATTTTTTCGAAATTTTCTTACCTAGTTTTCGTTTAGTTTTATGCACGTGGTATGATTATTTAGAAATAAACATTTTATAATGATTATTATTGGATATTTTTAATTTAACGAGTGTTGTTGAATGGATTTTTTTTTTTTTTTTTTATTGTCAAAATAATTTTTGTATACTTGGACCACGAATACCCGGCTCGCCCGGGCAAATACTCACTCGAGTGATCTGAAACGCGACGGCGTCTACCCTCTTGTACCACCTTTTGTCATGCTCCTCTGTCTGACATGTGCTATACCACGATGGAGCACATCGTTGGGTGGTGGTACCGAGACCTGATTGCCAACTATTTACTGCTGCTCACTGCCACTCGTGATGATGGTAATGTTACGAGAGACCTCGGAGAAAGAAAGAAAAAGAGGAGAAGTTTGTGCAGTGTTGCCACTAAATTTTTTTTTCAATCAGAATAATTTCGTTGTGTTAGAAATTCTATGCTACACACATACGAGCATAGCACAAATAATTCTGAATAATTCTGGACGCTCTATGCGATTGCCTGGGTCTCTCTCCTCTTTCTTTTTCACTCACGTACTTTGTGGTTTATTTTTTTTCTCTTTTCATATGCCCCCCGCCGTCTCTGCACACTGCATGTGGTTTTACTGTTAATTATTATTATTATTTGTATTTTTGGAAATTATTTTAAATAAAATCATAAAAAATGCTAATAGGATAACGATGACTTTTGTTGGAAAAATTAAATCGATTGGCTTTAATTTATCACGTGTGCAAAATGCATTTTAACAAATAGTAATGATTACCATACAGTAAAACTTGTTAAAACGCATGTCATACGGTTACTCATACTCGTTTACTTTTGATATATAAATTTTTTTGTGTGGAGATGCATGTGCTTTGATGAGAGCGTAGAGTCATATCAACTTGAACATATTTGCGTTAGCATGTGAGGTCACTTCTATCATTGAAGATAAAATATATTTTTAAAAATTCTTTTAATTATATACATAAGACTCTTTTCAAGCTATTATCATTATTACTATTATTAAATATAATTATTATTATTACCTTGTTGAAAGATTAAAATACATCCGGTAAAATCATCAATTGTCTATCAATTTTTTCTTCAATTATTTGGTGAAGCTTAATAACTTTTTGATCCTTTTGACCCTTGTAGTTTTATGAAAATTGGTTAATGCCAAAGGTTAAATAGTTTTTTATGATTTTTCTTTTTATTTAATGCTAAAAAAAATACTAGAAACAGCTAGGAAAACAAAAAAAACTGTTGAACACCATTTGCATGTAGGCATTTTTTAAAACCAAGTAGTTTATGAATTACCTTTACAATCTTTTATTAGAAATTAATAGGGCTATAAACTCATGTTGATTTATTTTGAGTTTAACAGTTAAAAACAATTGTGGCTTCTTGGATGTGGATTAACACTTGCTTTGATTCAAAGTCTTATTTATAAAACAAAAAAAAATAATACTTGTTGATCCAATTTGTAATTAGTATAAAAATAGAATTAAAAGAACAAAAAAAACTTGTCATTTTATATTAGAATCTTTTTAATAATTGCTTCTACATCATCAAAATAAAATTGAACATTGTATCTTAAATTTCTAATCAAAGAAAAAATAAATAAATTGTAAAACAATGTTCATAAATTAATATCTATATAGTTGACTAGAAAACGCATTCACTGTTCTATATGAGAATTTTTTTTTAATCATTTAAATATTACAAAATTTGATTGTAAATTTTTTCTAAATTTTTGGTATTTTTTAGTTTTATTTTGTAAATATAGATTATTATAAAAATATTTATAACAAGTTAACTATACTGCTTTTATTCGCGTTTAATTAATAATTTTTGAAGTAAATCGGTTAAATGAATTTTAATAAATTAAAAATCTGTCACTTTATGCACACTATTTAAATAAATTAATATTTTCTTTGGTTATCTACTCAAATTACTAACGTACAAATGTTTTAATTCGGTTTTAGCAGTGTTATCAAACAATGCTGCACGATTTTGACCCTCGCCTTTTTTTACCCAATGACCGTAAACTCGAAAGGCACATCCATCAATTACCTAAAATATTTTTAAATATATATAAATTATATGTATAAATGATATTGTTTTTTTTTATTTCTACATACTTTACGAAGTATTTTAATTCTGTAAGGATCTTCTCGAGCAACCAGGGTAGATAATGGTTCTGGTGTTGTGTGTAATCTTTTTATTCTAACTGCAGCTCGTACTAATGTTATGACCAGTTGAAATTTTCTTCTTGCATTAAATGATTTTGCTTTCAATTCCTATGTAAATTAATCAAAATATTATATGAAATTTATATGAAAACATGATTAAAAAGTTTTATTGTTAGTTGAAAAAGTTAGTGTAGAGAAATGAAATTTATAACAACAAAAATTAACAACAAATAATTAAAAAACTTTATCGAATTATGGAAAACAAAAAAATTTAAAAAAAAACTGAAATGAAATTACCAAAGCTAATTGTGAAATCCGACTTAAACGACGTGAATTTGTAGACAGTGAACGTTTGAGAGGTGCAATATCTGTATCCCACAGCTGTAATAATAATTTATAGAGACAAAAATTCATATTATATTATATAAAAATAAATCAAGATAAAATGAAGATAAAAGATAACTTGAAAAGAAAAAGTTGATCAAATAAACAATAATTTTTTTTTTCTTACCACTGTATGAAAGAATGGATGATCAAGTGCTTCGGCAATTGAAATTCTTTTAAGTGGATCAACAACAAGTATTTTACTAATTAAATCTTTTGGTGCATCAGTTATATCAGCCCATTCTGGTGATGTAAATGTATATTTTCCCTCCATAATATTTCTAAGCATAACCATTTGTTTACGATGCCAAAAAGGTGGACAGCCAACGAGTAGAGTAAACATTATAACACCACAAGCCCATCTGAAAAAATAAAAATGTTTATAATTATCTGTTAAATTAATTATATCAATTTCTTTTTGATAACTTACACATCAACTTCGTAGCCATAACCCTCAGCATTCTCAAACATATTACACTTTAAAACTTCTGGTGCTAAATACCCAGGAGTTCCACACAAATCTACATAAAATTAAATAATATTTATTATTGTTTTCGTTGATTAAATTTTAAATTATATACCGTGTAATTTTTCTCCATTCTTTAACATTCTTGCAAATCCAAAATCAGTTATTTTGACATTTAAATTGTCATCTAGTAGAATATTTTCCGGTTTAAGATCTCTATGAACAATTCCTTGATCATGAATATGAAGTACACCTTCAAATACTTGTCTCATAATATATCGAGTTTTTTTTTCCGACAGTGTCACAACAGAGGTCAAATAATCAAATAATTCACCATTTTTACATATTTCAAATATTAAAAATATAAATGTGCTTGACTCAAATACATCATGTAGTTCAACTGTAAAATTAATATCAAAAAAAATTATTATTTACATACAAAAATGAAAAACAAGATTTAAAAAATTCAACTCACTTATGTAGTGATGTCCAGCAACTTGTCGTAAAATTTGCACTTCTTGCATTGTAGCTTCCATCATTGTATGACCTTCAACTCCATCATGTGGCTCATTACTAATATCAATTATTTTAGCAGCATATTCAATACCAGTTTCTTTTTCAATACACCTTCTAACAGTTGATGATATTCCTCTAATAAAAAATAATAATAAAGTAACAAAAAAAAAAGGTTTAAATTTATCTAAAAATAGTTTCAACTAATTAAAAATTAAACGTAAAAAAAAAATTAATTTTTTCGAGGTTACATTTATTACTTAACATAAATTAAAATCACTTGAATTAATTGATAAATTTGAACTTTGTCAATATTAGGGACTGAAAAATTAATTAATTAAATGATTGCTAAATTTTTAAATATAAATATTTATATATATTTATAAAAACAAACCTTCCAAGAATTTCTTTGGGTTCATATTTTGCATAAAATCCTTTTGCAGCATCTTTGTCAGGCAACAAATCATCCCCCTCATCCTTGGCCATTGTTTATCCTTTGTATTTTGAGGTTAATTAATATTACACTATTTAATTAATTGAAAAAAATAAAACAATATTAATATAGATTAACAAAAGTAATTTAAAAATTTAATAATAAATATATTGTCATGTATATGAGACTTACTTGACAGATAATGTTCAACCAAATTGAATAATATATTTTATTGTTTCTGGATGAATATGTCATTGGATCATTTGACAATGAATTTTATTTATTTAACTTAAAATTTATTAGCAACAATAGTATCTTATTATAATTATACTAATCTTCACCACAAAAGCACCCAAGTTCTAATCAATTATTAGCTATTTATCATGACTCTTTTTATTTATTAATCAAGGCTAAAAAAAATATTAGAATAAGACATCATCAGGCATGTTGATTGGTTTATTTTAACCAGCCAATAATTTGTCATAAAAATATGTCACGTGATAAATATTCTATCTAGTTGAAAAGAGTATATAAAAAACAAATAATATTTTAACTTTTATTTTTCAATCAATTGTTTAAGAATTTTTTTAAATTTATTTCTATTGAAAATATCAATTTTTTTTTTTTAATTTATCATAATTTGTTGTCAGTGACTGCCAACAACAAATAATTTAAATATTTTAAAGTCTTTAATATTTAAAATCTAATTTTTTATTAATTAACTAAGAGAGAGAGAAAAAAAAATAACTTAAAATATTATTTTTTGGTTGATTTTTTTATTTTATGACGTCATTAATTGTTGTTAGTTATTGTCATATTCACAAGTAGCGCTACTATCGTATAATAATCATTATTGTTGTTGCTGTAAACATCAGCAACATTTTAAGCAATTTTAAGCAATTTTAAGTGTAAAGTTAAGCAGTAAATGAAGTTATTGTTACTAAAAAATTATTACAATAATAAGTTAATGTGTGTTGTTTAAATAACTGTCCAAGTTGTGTGTAATTTTTTAAAAACAAATTGAAATAAAGAGAAAAAGGCTATAATTAAATTTGAAAATGTCAAGTCTTGATGTTGATATTGAAGAAGGTACATATGAATTAGTACATGGTGGTAATTTTACAAAATTAAATGATCATCAAGTAGTTGAAAGTGAAATTGAAACAACAGAATATCTTGATCTTGATATGGAAGTTGTTGAAGGTATCTCTGATGATACAAATTATTATACAACAGTTGAGGAATCACAAGACAACATAACCTTTGATAAAAAAATAATTATAAGACCAACATACTTAACAACAACAGAAGCAACAACAACAAATAATGAATCATATGATTCAAATACAACAAAAATATCATCACAAAGATTAAAACGTAAGAGAAAAAATACCGAAGATAATAATGAAACCACAAATTCAAGCATCATGAAAGTCATTAATACAAATGGAACAAATAGAAATCACAATATAATACAATTGAATAAAAATATTGATAATAAAACAGCTAAAATAAATCCTAATATATTACCAGTTGATTCAACAATTTCAAATAATAATCAACGTGTCAATTTATCATTAAATAATACAAATGTTAATGATGATAATATTGACATATTCTTTCAAAGTATGTCACATTCTGTGCTTCAATTGCCACTTCAAATTCAGGCTAAAATTAAAATGGATATTTGTAAATTAATATCAATGGCAGAAATGAAATATTATAGGGAACAATCGGACATGGAAAAATTTTTTGTAAATAATAAACAAAAATAAAGATAAAATTTTAAATAATTAATACATTTACGATATAAATTACAGCCACGATAATTTTTATTTTTTAAGACAATAAATATCAAATAAGTCATTTGCTTTCTTTTGTTAATTAAATATACATAAAATTTTAGTATTACAGTATAAATTTTAGTCATTTTAGACTGTCTTATTTTTATTATAATATAAATACGAGACAGAAATTATTTTTTTTGTTTTACTATTACGCTTTTTCTTTTCATAGTGAAATACAATAATTTTTTTTTGTTTGCATTTTGAATATTTAATAAATGCAATCAGTAATTGTTTTTTTTTTTTTCTTCATGTAGAGCCAAAAAAGTAGTTTCGTTCACAGCCTCGTTTGATAGAAAAAATAATAATTATTGTCTAACGTTAAAAATAAAAATGATTAGAATAAAATAAATTTGGCTATTCGAGCAGTTAAACAATCTTTCGGCGATTATGAAATTTTTTAAATCAATAATACATAAAAAAAAAGATCAATTACTGATTACACATTGTGATTACGTACATAACATGCAGATGTATGATTATTAGGCAGTTTATTCTAAAAAATATTTGTGTTGTTATTAGAGTGTTTTTTTTTTTCTTTTTTAATTGCAAATTGTTTATTCCAAGCTTTATATTAGATAATTATTACGCGTATGCAGTGAATTGATTATTTACTTTGTCCTATTAAGCTGAATAATAAAATTTTTGACAAATAGGTAGCAATTAAATTGCTCGTATCAATTGACACTGATAATTTCATAAAATTAAGTTTCTTTTTTTATTTTTCCACTTCTTCTGTTGGATTGTCATCAAATTTTGGACCAGGAACTTCATCACCTTCCAAAACAATTTCTTCTGGATCAGGTGCACGAGGAAGAAAATCATCATCTGGATACATTGTCTTGAAGATTTCTTTAGCCTAAAAAAAAAAAAGAAAATAATTAAATAATCATTTCGTTAAGAAAAAGCACAATGATATAATAAAATATAAAAGAATACCTGATTAACAGCAAAATCAAAATCAAGATCAAGATCTGGTCCAGAGCAAAGATGAATATTTTTTGGTGCTGAGCTTTTTAATTTCATGTCACTTGCTGGTAAATTAAGATACAATGACCATAATACATGTGGTTTTGGATCATGTTTATCTTTATTATCAATTTTATTATTTTGATCATCATTTTTACTTGATGAAACAGTTTGTGTATGCATATCATTTGGATACTTTGTAACATTTGGTTCAGGAGCTTCATTACCAAGAAATTTTGCAACTACATAAGCTAAATCTTCTTTAGCTGTTTTAGTTCTTTTACATGTCATATGAATCATAAATAATCCTTGAGGACATGCATTTGTTGATGGACCAAGTTCAATTAATGTAACTGGTTCTTGATCAGCCTCATCAGGTGGACAATAAAGTAGTGTTAAATTTTCTTTTTCACTTTGCATTATTGATCTATCAGTAATGAAAATACCACGTGATATTTTATTTTCACCAGTTGAATCAATAATTTCTGATGGTAAATGTCCTTGACCAACAACTAAATGTTCCAATGCTAATTTTTGTTTACCTGTTATAATTGCTTTACATTTTTCATTATCAATAACAACTCCATCAAGTTGACGTTTTAAACAATAAACACCACCAAATACAGCACATAAACGACAAAAACATTGTGGTAATTCTCCACTTCCATACATTGGCCATAAAAATGGTGTATTACCATATCTTCCAAGACTATTAAGAAAATGTTTTGTACGTGTTACACCATCACGACATGATGTATTATTAGTAGCCATGGCAATTGCCTGCATAACATAATGCTTAACAATTGGTGTTAAATTTTTAGTATTTAAATATTCTACAAATGTTTTATCACGATAACCATCAAACTCTGAACTATCAGCTCCTTGATCCATACATGATACAAGTAATTGCATCAACATTCTTTTTTCAATAACACTAACTGTTTTGTTAGCAAATACATCAGCTCTTGAACATGGTACCTGTGTAAGTTTACCATCCATAAATGTTGCAACTCTTGAAACAGCACGAAATTCAGCATAACGAGCTATGTTACTTGATATTAATAATTCAACAAGTTCACCACGAGCAAATAGCAATTTTGGTGCTAAATCAATATTAAATCTTCTGTATTCTTTTTTAATACGTTCTATTGTCCAATGCTTTGTATGATCTTTATTTTCGGCATTATCAATGTTGTCATCAGTTGTTTTATTTTCTTGTTCGTCACCGGTTACCTCAGTTTGTACTTCTTTTGTTGAAAGTTCAGGCAAATCTTCATCCCTTTTTTAAATACAAATTTTCAATTAAAAAACAAAAATATATACTTACTTCCTTATAATATAAGGAAATGAAAAAGATATTTAATAGCTTTCTTACTTTGAAATTAGCCATGTTTCATCAATATTTTCAACAGTTGAATATTGATTACTAGTTTTTAAAAAAGTTTCACCAGCTTCAACTTTAATATCAGCATCATTTTGTGATGATCTTGTTACTTTTAAATCTTGTATCCATTTTTGTAGACCATCAAAATTAAATGTTGCCCAAAGACCTCCATAATATTCATTGCTAAATAAAACATTAAAAATTTCTCATCATCAATAACAAGATGATGTTTTATTTATTTTTTAAATGATTATTACCTATCAAGGTGTAATACTTTTTTCCCAATTCTACTTGCAGCTGCTGCAACAATTGATTCTGTCATTCCTAAAAAAATTTAAGAAGAAAAAAAAAACAAATAAATAATCAATCATGAGAATAAAATGTTGATCATGTTGAAATAATATTTTCTCATTGTTCCAACAATTTCATACAAGTATATATAATAAAGTTACAATAAAAATCAATACCTGTGCCAACTACAACGACATCATACTCAGTTGGAAGATCGTCCTCCATATCGAATTTTCAAAATATAATCAGCTTAAATAATTCTTTTAAAAGTTCAATAAATTATTATCAAACCCAAATCAAAATGCTCCAATATGAGTTATTATCACTGTTATTAAATTTATGTATTTTTGTTTATTGTTAAATTATTTGACAGCCGGGTGCGTCATGCAGTATGTATAATAATGACGTATGTATCCACCCAAATACTAACAGACTGTAACAGACATTCAGACAAAAGTGGTCATCATTGGTCGGTGAACCACTGGAACCAGTCCTTGTCAAAATCACAAAAAAAAATATCATCCACTTCAATTTATCCAACCCAGAGACTGCGCACTGTTTTTAGCATGCGCAAATAATTTTTTGTTTTACAATTATTATTGTTACTTGTCACACCTGTACTTGCAATTACTTGCAATTTTTTTTGTACTTGTAACAATGGCTGAAATTTTTTTCTTTCCGCCTCCAAAATTCTCATGTTTATAATCCTTAAACAATAGGAAATTTTATTTTTTTAATGTGATGATGATTATTTTATTTTTCTGATTCATTAAACAATATATAATTTAGATTATGTATTTTTAATTTTCATTGGAACCATGTTCTTTTTCTATCTCACTCTAGCTCTTCTCTCTCTTTTCCTGTTTTTCTTTTTAATCTTTTTTGTGGGTCGGGCAGAAATTGCGCTCCCGGCCATTGAGCCCACTCTGAATGTTTACGGTAACAAATATTGTAAACTGTAAAATGACCAAGAGGAAATTTTTATTATAATTGAAAATATTA